>CAJHUC010001660.1:0-61441 GCA_905146915.1 Ostreobium quekettii
AGGAGGGCAGAATTCCCCTTGGCAGGGGGATGCAGCAGATGGTATGTCCTTCTTGCACTGTGATACCTGAGAGTCTGCAATGCCTGGATGAATGAATGCATTGTTGCGAGCAGGGAGGAACAGCGCAGGTGGCATGCTCATGATTGCCGAGAATTGATGGAAATACAGCATCAACTTGCAATGGTCTGGCAGGACGTCAAATGGTGCCAGATGCCGAACCCATGTGGCTTGCAGTGATATTGATGTGTGTCCCTCCATCTCATGTTCGCTTTGTCAGAAAGAGAAAATACATTGCAATTCTGCCTACAAGGCATTGGTAGGTACAATTCCAGGCACAGAGTGTACTAATGTGGTGCCCGTAACCACCCCAACTGAGAACCACAATAATCACCATATCTTGGGCGATGCCATACCTTGGAATGAGAGAAGAAGATCAATACCATATTGAGAGCAAACAGCAGCAACGGTTGTACCCTGACGGTGGCACCTGCAGGTGCCAGCGGCATGCTGTGGAGTCATAGGCATGCGGTGCACGTCAGGTTGCTTGGACACGAGGGGCGTCCTACCTGTGTCCAAGAACCTGGACTCGATGGGCTTTATGGTGAAGACCCCCAGCCTTCTGGGGCGGGCTGCCGAGCTGCTGCAGCTGCCCGGCAAGAAGGATTGGCGGGGTGATGTGATCAAAATCTACCTGGCAAGGGACCTGTTCTCGAACTGGCGTGGGGAGGAGGGCTTTGCCATGTACGCTGCCATCGCCAAGGCGTGCTTGAAATGGGCAGGCCCTGAGATGGTCGAGGAGTTTGACCTCTCCCAATTTCTGGATGCTCATGCAGGCAAGCCTGAGCTGCGCTAACCCTTGGGGATTGATTGGTTACCCAAGGTTGCCCAATGCTGTTAATGGGCACAGTCATTGTCCTCTGTTTTCTTGCTGGCTCTGAACTCCTCTGGGATTCCGAACATTGCATTGGTGCACACGACAGTGCAATAATCATGCTACAAGCGCTGTGATGACAGGCGCACAGTGCTGCCAACCACACTGGTGGTCTGAACTGCTGTAGTGCCATGAGTGTATAAACTGCCAAGATGCAACGCAAACTTCTACTTTCGTCTCAACCGTTGCCTAGAAATCAATTGCTTGCAGCACCAGCATATGATGCACGGCAACCAGGTTAGTGAAATATTGGCGTTCTACAACAGCAGGCTGATAAATAATGCTGCTGAAGATTGTGCCATTGGACCATCAGGGTGCTTCCAAGGTGGCGGACAGCATCGTGAAACTGTTTGGGGGTTTTCCATGGTTATAGCGATGTCTGAAATCGGGTGTCTTGTCAACAGGGGATTGGAAGGAGTTTGCTGGGCAGGATGGCGACGTTTATGAAGGGTTGCGACAGGCTGGCCTGTGCATCGGCAAGCATGAACTCGCTGAGTGTCACAGGAGCAAGGACGATCACAGTGAGCGGAATGAAACATCGGAGAATGAGACTTCACCGTCAGCGTCTCAAGTAGGTGATGACGACCTGTACAAGAAAGCCCTGAAGATCAGGAGCAGCGTGCAGGAAGCATTCAAAGCTGGCATCCGGGAGAACAAGCTGGTTGTGACACCATTGCTTTTACGGCCTCCGATTCCCCGCTCAAGTTCTTTGGACGAATTGCATCAATTCGAGAGCGAGTGCCAGCGGCTGTGCGCCCTGGCCTCGCTCGTGGGGTGCCCACAGGTCAACTTTCCTGTCCACAGTGCTTCGGGGCAGCTGTTCTCCGTGGCCATCATGTCCCTCAACAAGTCAGACCGTCCCCTTCTGGCCATTACCGAGAAGCTCATCGACCAGATAACGAAAATGATGGCCAAGAATGAGCCAGAGCGCACCCTCGCTGCCAAGGAGCCAGCCTCGAAAAAGCATGCGAATGGGAAGCACACAGACGACAGGGAGGCAGAGGCGGAGAAATTTCGACACCTGGGGAATGACTGCTACAAGGAGGGCAGGTTTGAGGAGGCCATAGCTGCTTACACCCAGGCCATTAGGCGACACCCAAAGGCTGTGTACTACAGCAACCGGGCCCAGGCGTACTCCAATTTAATGGACTTCGAGGCGGCTGAGGCTGACTGCACTGCTGCACTGGCACTGGACTCGGTCAATGCGAAAGCCCTTCTGCGGCGCGGGTTTGCTCGGGAGGGCATGAACAAGATGGCTGAGGCTAAGAAAGACTTCCTGCAGGTGCGGCCGGGACCTGTGAACATGCTACCTGGATGCTGAGTTATTCCTGTTGCAAGGTAACTCACTGGAAGGGGTGCCTTATCAGCTCGGGAAAGTGCCCCACACTGCCCTCTGGCAGTGTGGGGCATCCCCAGCTGACGGGGTGGAACTATATGCAGTCTGCGAAGGAGGCTGGTCGTCCGTATGCCCAATACATCATGCAACGTATCGGTCACGGCCCCCACAACATTCAAAATCAGGAGCGCCCTGCGCCTGCCCCCAAGTCGTGGGCTGTCGTGGGCTGTTGTGAGGCCCTTGTGCCTTGGCAACCCAAAAGATAGGGCAGCAAGGGCTGGCGCCCGGACATCAGGAGATCCCACCCACCCCACCCACCCCAGGCGCACGCTGCTGACAAGCTGTACGGCATCGAGATCGGCAGCCGTGGTGCTGCCGATCAGGGAGGGACGCCATGCGAGTCCTGGGGTGAGAAACAACGCAGCACACCACTTGCCATGCAGCAACCCGCTCGCACTCGAGCGACGAGGATGTAGCACGGCCTCTTGAGGCATGCGATGCTCCACAGATTGCTGTTGGCAATCGAGAGAAACCTGGTCTTCGCAAGGGAGTGGAGAGGGCCAAAAACAGTTGCAATTTCCCACATCGGTCAAAGCAGCTAGTGATCCCAACAACCTATGTAGATAGTGCAAACACATAAGCTCAATGTTTCACGTTTGTAGGGTTCGCATGAACGATCTTGAACCACGCCAGCCCAATCTCTGTAAGTTGGTATTCAAACGTTTTGGTGAGGAGCGCCATGCCTACAGGCTGGTGTTGCTCCCACATACATTGGGACTTGTTGTGTGGGTGAGGAGATCTACAATCTTGAATGCAGTGGGGATTGGGCTGGATGGGCATCAAAAATAAGATTCTTATTAAGTGCCAGCAGTGGCACGCAATGCAGACAGCACCCACGGGAGGCGGCAACTTTGCAAGTCGTTCAGTCTGTGCGAGTGTTTGGTGGTGCTGGATTGGGTGGGGAGGTGGGTAGAGGCGTGAGCGATTCTGTGATGGACTCAGACGGGAAGCATACAGATTCGTTGTCCGATCCGCAGCGACTGGCGCAAGGTGCAAGCTTGGAAAACCCTCTTGTTTAGAGGCTGCCGATCTCAATGCCATGTTTCGGGCGGCTTGCCGGTGGTGTGTGCCGGTGACGGGTGGGATCTCGTTTTCTCCGGGCACCAGCCCTTGCTGGCTTTGCTTTTGGGTTGGCACGGCGCCGAGGCCTCACAGCAGCCCATGACTTGCCGCAGGTGCGGGGCGCTCCCGATTTTGAGTGCAGTGGGTTTCTGGCGCAGGCGCAGTGGCTGTTACGATGCATGATGTATCGGCATGTGGGCGACCAGTCCCCCTCCTTGGACAGCATATAGTTCCGCCCTAGCTGACGTATTCCGGAAAGCTGTGGTGTAGCCCCTTGGGATCTGGTGCCTGCCACGTCTCACCATCATCTTGTGCAACCAGTGACTGGCTGATTGCTTTGGCGGCTCGCCTGACTGTATGGAATTTGGAGCACAACAGTGGAGCACTGTGTATTCCTTAGGTGCTTGCCATCGAGCCGAACAACGTCCAGGCCCGAGAAGAACTGAGGGTTGTGAACAGGAAACTCAGTGCAGCACACTGAAGGCCTTTTGGGGATGGCCCAAGGAAGGTCATCTGCACGTCCTTTCGCTGGTTCGCTGCGAAGCCGTCCATGCTGATCCCTGGAGATGTGCCGCTTCGGCAGGAAACCACACAAGTGGGTTGCTTCACAAAGAAAGGCAAAACTTTGGTATGGGGCGTTCCTTAAGGCCAGAGGCTGGTAGCCCAAAGCAGCACACTTGATGTGGCCAGGATGACTCTGGACATGCAGCAACGGGGTATGGAGATGCTCTGGTCGACGCCAGCCCTTAGCATAGGTATTCGAGTTGTCGTTCAAGGTGCTAGCCATTGGTTGATCTTCCCCAACCCTGTGGCAGTGATATCACAAGAAAGGACTTTAGGATTCTGGAAGCAGGGTCGCATCTTGGCAGGGTTACAGGATGGAAGGAGCTACTTGCACAAGTAGCAGTTGCAGCATTGTGCAGTCAGGTTTAAAACTGCCAACACTAAGAATGCTGTTGAGGGATTTGCAATCAAGGGGTGCTATGTGTCCCATATGATGTTGTCCCTCCATTTTGTGGTCTGCAATGATCTGCCGGCTGTCAGCCACTGAAATCACACAGGTTTGAGGCCTGCATGTCCACAAACCATGTTAAGACTCTGCTTTGCAGCTGGCCAAACCATTGAATCTCAGCAGTGGTCCTATACATCAGCTGTCTTTGTCACTGCACTGCATGCCATAGGATTGTGGTGAAATTGTCAGGACGTTGTGCAGAGCATTGCTCAAGGTGAGGGGCATAGGGTCAAGTAACCAGTATTGCTGCAGTGCCAGACCTTGAACCGGAGCCATGGGACTCTGCTGTGCAAATTGCCAGCACTGTGGGTGCCACTCAGCATGGCTCCCGTGTCCATAACCGGCATATGACTATGGAATTCGCCCAGTGCACCACGAGCAACTCGCTTCCTGTACACTAGCGTTGAAAGGCACATCTCCAATAGGCTAGTATTCCCCCTCTTGTATCCCATTTCAAACCCACCTGATCCTCCATTGTGGCCTACTGAGTTCCCCCCCCACCCTGCAATTCGGTGTCTGCTCTGTCTATCCCGGAGAACCCGCATCCCAAATTTTGACAACTTGTCCTCCACCAGACCCTGTCGTTAACCTCCTAAGCGTGAGACAGCACACCTTAAATGTTATCTCTGTGCCGTCAGCCCGGGTACCCTAAAATCTTGGACCACTTTGCCAAGGCAACCATCCCCTGAGACTCAGCCACCACTATCCAGTGTGAGTATGCGTCCACTTTACAGTGCCAAGGACGACGTACCAAGCTGCTTCTCACCCCCAGCCAAGGCCACCCCACCCACCCCTCCCCAAGAGCTGCAACACCACCCCACAGTTCCCTTCTTCCTTCGAGGGTCATCGCCGCCACACGTACACGAAGAGCACCAGAACGCACACGGCGATCACCGTCGACAGGATTATCGTGTCCCTGGACTTCCTCCGCGCGATGGCCCTCAGCAGGCCGTTCACCGCCGGGAACCGGGACCCCATGGCGTACAGCCTGTCCCCGATCCCCTCGAACAGGCGCCGCTGGTCCTTGAGGTCCCCATGCACCGCGTGCGCCGTGCCAATGACTTCATCGATTGCCGCCGTGGAGGACGCGATTGTGTTTCGCTCCCGCAGCAACGCGCCCTGCACCTGCACGCCTAGCAGAGGCGCCCCTTCCCCCGCCCCAGCCAGCAGTTCCGCCCTGTCCCTGGCGGCGCCAACCGACGCGTTCAGCCGCTGGCTCTCCTGCCCGAATTCGTGCAATATGTCCCTGTGTCGCGCCAGCATGTGCTGCAGCCTGCCCTCCCCCCCCGCCGCCGCGGCGCCCATGCGGTCGTTCACCTCCAACAGGCGCTGCAGCAGGCCGTCGATCTCCGCGGCCTTCGTCCGCAGGACCTGGTCCGTGGGCGGGGCCCCGGGGCCGGACTGGCTCCCGGGCGAGCCGTCGAAGGCGGCGCAGAGCTTAGCGTACGCCGCGAGCTTGACGTCGATCTCGCCCTCCAGCCGCCGCGCGTCGCGGCGGTAGGCGTCCCACTCATGGGAGGTGGAGGCGGGGGAGGGCGGGGCGCCCGAGGTGCTCTCCCGGTGAGCCATGGCCGGCGGGAGCGCGCGAGGGGCGCGGGAAGCTGGGGGGACGTCCCCGAGCGGGTTTTGTCCCTGCGGCCGCTTTGTAGTTGCCCCGCTTTGTTTCCAAAGGGTGCCAGCCATTTCGTTTAAAGACAACTCGTCTAACGGACAAGTGGTCTAAGGACATTATGTGTAATGGACAACTCGTCTAAAATTCCGTTGACCCGAGTTGACTTGCTAATATCCACATCGCACCTGCAGCCAGTGACCCGAGGGCCCTTACCCGTTGAGCGCATTCCCCTAAACCCAAAAACCTACTCACTCACATCCGCATTCCAGCTCAAGCTGGTGCACCGAAATGGTACGCTGTATGTTTTGTGGTGATAAAACAAAAACAATTGCTTGCGCATTGATGCCCGTGAGCGTGGAGCTTCAACGCCCTTTGTCCACGAATCAATTCCCATTGTGGACTAGGGTCGCGTTAGCCCGCCTCTCCCGTCTATCCGCCTTCTTGCCTCGGAGGATCTGCTTGCTCCCTCGCTGCCAATCGGCGCTGCCATTCGGTTACCTCTCCCGTCGATCCACCTTCGCGGCATGGAGAATCTCCGTGCTCCATATCTGCTAGTCGACTCTCCCTTTCGCCACCCTCTCCCGTCGACCTATTTTCGCGCCTTGGAGGATTTGCTGGCTCCATCGCTGCCAATCGGCGCTGACATTCGGCTACCTCTCCCGTCGATCCACCTCCGCACCTTGTAGAATATCCGCTTTCCATAGCTGCCAATCGACGCCCCTCGCTGCGCCAAACCGCGCCACACCCGCCAGCCACGTGCCTGGATCGGCGCTCACCCTCCCGTGCTGTCCCGCCCCCTGTGCGCGCGCCAGGAACGCGCCCAGGAACCAGTTCGGAATGCAGCCCGCCACAAACGGAATGAAATGTAATTGTAGCTTAATGCAGTTGATGGGCGCTGCTTAGACGAGTTGACTCAACTCGTTTAAAGACAACCCGTCTAACGCAAAGACAGAGTCAACGTTGCAATTGACTTCACCATAGGGAAGCTGAATACACGCAACGGCTTTGAAAACGAGTGGTATTGTAACAGAGAAGTTGGTGTCATTGGCACACAAACAACCCGTGGCCCTGTTTAGGGTGGATCGCTCGTTAGACAAGTTGCCCTTAGACCAAATGTCCTTAGACCACTTGTCCGTTAGACAAGTTGTCTTCAGACGAATGGGCCGGACACCGTTTCGAAAGCGGGAGTTTGAGAGCATTTTTGCGCCACGGGGTTTCCGCTGTACGGCCCGGGCGCTGGCGGTCTCCTATGAGGCCTGTACGGCTCTTCTGTGGTACCAGCGACGCCCAGTCGGGCCGGGGCACATTGCCTCTGCGCACACCGCCAGCTTCGCAGAGGGTCCCTCACTCCTGCTTGGCGTGCCCCACCGCCCCGGATTGCCGGGCCCCCCCGCAGGCCAGCGTGCCGGCGGCCTCACGACGACGTTGAAGGGCCCCGTATGTTGATCGCCCCAGAAAAATTCGGCCCCTCGAGGGGTTCTCTCGAACGGGCGCAGGGGAGCCTGCCGTCGTAGCGCTTTCCCCCCCCTCCCACCCCCCCGACTCCAGGAGTCGTCGCCAGCCCGAGCGACCAGTGGATGGAAGGTGCGGATGGAAGGTGATGCCTGAACCCCGCGGCTGCGCCCACAGTTGTCAGCCATCATCTGCGCGCCAGCCGTCCTTTTGTCTCCTCCGATAGGCGCCGATCGCCCTCGATTCTGATCAGTTCGCTTGTGCTCCAGCGCAGGGGCTGGGGGACTGGGCGAGTTGATCGCAGACGGCATGCCTCCCGCGCCGATGGCGCGCTCGGGCTCGTCGGCTGGCCGGCCAGGGCGGATCGGGCGGCGTGCGCGGGCGTCGGGCGAGGGGCCGAAACGCGTCCAGTCCATTAACTGCGAGGAGGAGCTGGAGCTGGCGCTGGCGATTTCGGCTTCCGAGGCGGGGACGGTGGCCCAGTGGGTCCGGCGCCCGGGAGGGAGGGACGGGAGGGAGGCGCGCGAGAGGCAGGAGGCGGAGGACAGGGACTTCGCGTTGGCGCTGCAGCTGCAGTCGGAGGGGGAGACGAGGCGCCGGGTGGGTGGCGCGCTGTCTTTGTCGTGGCTTCAATCTTGAGCAAATTGGGCCAAATGGCTTTGGGCGCGGCATGAGTGGTTTCTGCGAACAGCGGTGTTGTGGTGATTCGTTCTTGCTGAGCCCGAGGCGCACCGGCGCGTGGGCACCCGGGAGGTGCGCACGGCGCTGAGACATCCCCGGTTTTTGGATCTGGTGTGCGCAGCCCACAATCCCGTCGAGTACACCGGGGGACCAGGCGCCGGCGCCGCCACGACAGGGCGGCCAGGCGAGGCCGGGCGCGGAACAGCCGACCACGAGCTCGCCTGACGAGCTGATGGACTCGCACCGCTGCGCGGGTTGCAACAAGTGGCTGGGATTCCACAAGTGGATGTCTGCCCTTGAGAAAAAATGGCACACAGATTGCTTCAGGCACGTTTACTTGGGAGGAGAAGCGGTCCCTTGTCCTGCCTTTCAGCGTGGGGCCAACAACGCGTGCTCACGACGGAATAAAACTTGATTCTGCTCTCGTCTTGCCACGCGGATCAAGGCACTGCCTCCTGGGGTAGTGCTCCACTCGAGGCCTGCTCTGTAACTGAGGTCCTCCTCTTGATGAGCACCTTTAAACCAATCCACACGCCTCCACAGTCCTCCTGTGCACTAGCTGGCTTGCCTGTGGGAGGTGCCTTTCTTCAGCAATCCTGAGACTGTGATCCCCTGGCCCAGGTGTCCGGGATGCCGCAAGCCCATTCAAGGCAAGTACAGTGCGAAAGACGGGGAGCCGTATCACCCCGAGTGCCACAGAGTGCTCTTTCATGAACGATGCAAGGTGAGGAAAAATGAACAGTGTTTCACAAAGCATGCTACCTGGGCAATTGCCTCGCATTTTTCCCCTTTCCCTGCAAACAAGGGAGGTTCACAGATCAGATTCGCTTTCATATCCCACCTTGCACAGTCAGACATTAGGCAATCGCATGTGGCTGTATGAAGACTGCACGCTGGTGTCCACTTGTGGTATGGACAGGTAGACACTGTATCTTGATCATGAAGTAGCTGGTTATTCTCTGACCAAGAGAAAGGGTAGCAATCGGCATCAACACAGAAGGCAGTGCAGCATTGGTGGGACTGTTGTAATGCTTGTGTGAGTCAATATCATTGTCTCCAGTGCCAAAGTTCATCTCCTCAGCCTATTGTGCACAGAAATCAGTCAGTACTGGGATTCTGTTGCTTGGGTTTGGCCACGGATTATGGCTGCACAGGTGTGCAACAACCACCTCCCACTGGTGGCAAATAGGATTTCATGGTCGGAGCACCCGTTCTGGAGACAAAAATACTGTGGGAAGCACAACACAGATGGCACGCCGCGCTGCACAGCTTGTGAATGTCTGAAGGGCCGAGGTAGGCACTTTTACTTCTTTGTCACATGAACCTGTCACTGTCGGCATCAGGGCATCGCCTGCCAAGACCCCACAGCACTGCCCTGTATCCAAACAATTTGCCATTGTGATTCATTTTGCACTGGCAGGCTTAGCAGGGGCCACCTTGTATAAGACTGTAACACTGACTGCAGCAGTCATTGCTGCAGCAATTTAGCAGTGCTCGCACAAGTCCCTGTACCCAAATCAGGCCCAAGGTCCACTTGGGAAGTTGCTGCATGCCTTCTGCTGGAGACAAAATCAGAGCATTCACCTCCTGTCCCAGTGCTTGCTATGCTTGCATCGTTGCCTTATTCTGGTCTTGGGGCCAGGGAAGGTGCTATTTGATGGTGAAGAAAGTGATGCCAGCAGCGATTGTGGGCCCTTCCTCTGGATGCTGTCACTGGGGGTTGTTGTACTGCATGTCTACCATGCATGCTGCAGGTGCGAATTGGGTGCTTCTTGAGGATGGTCGGCAGCTGTGCTCCTCCTGTCAAGAGACTGTGGTGGTGGACACAGAGGACTGCCAGCCCCTGTACACTGAGATACTGCAGATGTACAGGGACCTGGGGCTGACGCTGCCCTCAAGGCCACCGCTGATGTTGGTATTCCAGCAGGCGTTGAACGAGTGCGATGCTCTGGAAGGCCACCATAAGGGGTCTCAGACAAGGGGCATGACGCTTGCAGAGGAGTACAGGTGGGCTTTGTTTGTCGCAACTGAACAGCAAATCAACACAGAGAAGGGCCGCATCACCTGTGGGGTGTTCTCCTCCCTCCTACCCCTTCCCCCTTGCACCTGTGTCGAACCCAGCATTTGCACACCGATGAACACCTTTTGCTTGTCCAGATGTGCCACCGAAATTCTATGTGCCACGACCCAAAAGGGGAACTCGACTAAGCAGAAGCTCTTGCTGTCTACACGGGATCAACACAAAACCATTCCCTGCAGTGTGTTTTTTTGGCTTGTCAGTGCATCTTGCTGAAGGGTACATGTGCGCTGAAGACGCCAAGTGAGACTGCTGCTGGCACATGAAGACGTCTGCCAACTTATCACCAAGCGCACTTTTGCGCGCTGCACCCACACTCATGTCTTCAATCGAAATGGCCTTTCGTTGACACCGAATCTGCTCCTTTCGCGCTGAAGGTCTATCCGAACTGTCAAGCGGAGCTCAGGGTGGGCGGTGCGGTCGGAAATGGTCCCTGTGGAGCGTCGCCACTGCAGTGTCACCGCCATCCTGGTGCTTTACGGCCTTCCGCGGCTGCTGATAGGATCCATCCTCGCCCACGAGGTGATGCATGCCTATCTGAAGCTCAACAGAATTACCCGACTGAGCCAGGATGTGGAGGAGGGGCTGTGCCAGCTGATGGCACTCATTTGGCTAGAAAGGCAAGACCCACAGGTACGTTGTTGTTGCCGCGCAGATTCGTATTGACTGTCATAACTGGACAATGTAATCACAACTGCCTGCTGTCAATGCTGCTATATCTGTTTCATGTGACAGAAATTACCATATTTATTCACAGCCTCGATCCACATCCTCTCAGTGTCTGCCTGAAACCCACAGCAGGCGCGTGCTGCATGCCCCCATGACGTCCTCCTGGTACATCGTGGTCCTGCCTGTTTCGGTTGCAAGATATGCATTGCATTGGGAGCACGGCCACCACTCCCATCCTGTCAGCGGCGATGTGGTCTAATGTCAACTTCTGATGGTGCAAGCCAGTGCAATGACCCCAAGGATCGATGGTGTGATGGTTTATTTCCTCTGCCCATCTTCCCATAAGAAACCTAACATGAGTAATTGGGGCTGGCAAGATACTGCGACCACCAGTCCAATAAGCTGCTGCTTCCCTGGCTTGGATCGCTTTGAAATGGACGCCCTGAAGGTTTGCCGCTTTGGTGGGAAGTTGGCAGTGTAGATGTGGCTTCGCCATGATAATGGCCAGTACATGGTGATGGCCAGCAAAAAGTTTGGCTGTTGTTGCTCTGTCCGACGAGGCCTGGCAGCGATGAGAGCCAAAGCCAAACACCTCGTTGCACAGACGCTGACACCATGTCAATGACTTCAACCGCATCCAGGACTACTACGAGAAGCGTCTCGGCAGCTTCACGGCTCACCAAATCCGAACCAACCCGACTGCAGTGTACGGGGACGGCTTTCGTGCAGCCCATGCAGCCTTTCAGTGCTATGGCCTGACGGCGGTCGTGAACCACGTGAAGGAAACGCAACAGCTTCCCGTGCCCAACGAACGCATTAAGTAGGCTGCAGGTTGTGTCGCCTGTGCGTTGAATGGCGGGCAAGCGGTCTCCCTACAGCATTGGATCATCTTTTGCTCCCCGCCTGTGCAAGATCGTTAGCGGCTGGCGGCCATCTGTGAGCGGCTGGGCTTGCATGCTAGGTGGAAATGTGCTCACAGCAGATTTTAGAGTCTCAATTAGTGACAGAGGAGCAGTGGGCCAGGAGGGACATGTGGCTCCCTGCGGTGAACTTCATCAGCAAAAGGCAACAGTCTGTGTAGGGATGCATCAGGTTGATAGTCATAATTTGTGTGTCAGTCAGAGGTGCCAAGCATTTGTGCCAGTATCATGTAGTGGCCCATAGGCTAGGCTTAAACTCACTAGCGTGCGGGAAGGAACATGTTCGCCTGAACGCCTTGTGGCCACCAACCAGTCCAAGGCACATCGAGGAAAGCGCCAACCGATGCCACCGCAGGATCCACACACAAGATCCACGAAATCTTAGCGTTGGCAGGCCGCATTTGGTGCTCAGGGGTGCGGCCCAGCGTCCCGCAAACATACTTCACCACGAAGCAGCACCCTGTTCCAGATTCCAGAGCCTGGTGAAACGCGGCATTGTTGGATTGCCTTCAAAATTGGTAAGATTACAGGGGGAGTGGCTCCCCTTCCATTGGTGGCGCATCCCCAAGCAGGCCAACGAGAGCCCAATGCCCAGTGTCGCAAGGCACAATTACTAGCAACTCAACAAGCAATGCATTGTGTGCCGTGTTTGTATGGCAGGGACAGCACGCTGCAGAGCTATCTTCCCTCCCTGGCGTCGCACCGTCCCTGATGGGGAAATGGGCCCCTTGTGCAGGTCGGATCCCCATGAAGATGAATAAATCGGACTCGATACCCGCCGCACCACCACCCCCAACCAGCCATCCCTCTTCGCGTCCGCAAAATCGCCAATCTTCCCCCTGCCCAGCCTTCTCAACCCACAAAGTCTCCCCAGTCGTCCTCTCCCCCGGCCTGTGCCCCACCTGGCGTCGCCTCGGCTCCACCACCTGCAGCCCTTCCATCCTCACCCTCATCTGGATCAGTTGGGATTACTGGCAGGCCATGGCTGCTGCCATCGCCTGTGCCATCTTTGGGCACTGCTTGCTCGGAGCCACCAGCTGGGCGCCCCACTGCGTCTTCACCATCATCGCCAAGGAGTGGTGGCGCCTCACCACGGGCGCTCAGAGGAGGCTGGGAGGTGCGGGGTCCAGGCGGAGCAGGAGGAGGGGTGATCTTAAGGGCACCCGTCCCGGAGGTGCTCACAACGGGCATGGGCCCCGCAGGCAGCTTCTCTGAGAGGCTCCCTGTGGAGACTGGGCTGGAATGCTGGTGCAGAGGTATACACAGCACGGCTTTCAGTTTAGCTACTTGAACGGCAACGCCGTGATCCATGCATCTGTGGTCATGACTAACCACGATGTTGATCCGTGACGAAAAAAATGCAAACCATCCGCAATCCATCAGCGCGTTTGGCCGTTTTACCCACTGCAATGTACTAAGGTCCAACGATTTCCTGGGATATCGATATGCCCTAAGTCTGGACTGGTGCCCATGAAGCGGCTCCCTCAAATGCAGCCTGCGTCAACAAGAATTGGATTGTTGGCACCTAATTCTGTGTGAAAATGCCACAAAGCGGCGCAGAGCAACACCCTCAAATTCGAATTTCTTTTGAGATTTGAAGTCCAGCGGTAACAATGCACCACCTTGGGAACTTGGACGTGCAACGTCTGTCCAGGCTTCAGGCTGTAGTCCTTCTTGGGTCTTTCATCCTGCACATAGTGTTGGTGCATCTTAGCAGCCTCCTTCTTGCGCTCCAAGTACTGCCTGTGTTCCGCAATGGCCGCATTGAAGTCCGAGGCGTCATTGCGCTCCCTGCCGGTCAGCCCGACCCCACAATTTCAGCAGATGCCTCCTTCCACAACACAGTCGCTGACAGAAATGGGTTGTCCCGGCAGCACGTAGATTGCAGTGCCCCTCACAAGGCTGGCAATGGTGGTGCTCGGTGCTTGAGCTGTGCAATCTGGACTCCTCCATGCACGACGCGTGGTGGGAAAGCTACCCTAACGCCACTGCCGATTGCACACTTTGAAAGATCATCACTGTAGCTGACCAGTTGGTTGACTTGTCTCAGTTGGGTTGGCTTGCATTGAGCAACGTCAATGGTGAATCGCGTCTGAGCCCCCGTCGCCGCAATCGGTTCAGCTATTAGAATAACGACCATTGCATTGATGCCAGTGCAGTTCTCACATGCATCATTTATTCATACAATATTAAAGGATAGGATAACACACCCCGACCACGCCACTGCACAGCAACATGCACACAACACACTTAACAGAATATGAAAAACGGTTGCAAAACCAATAATGTGGAAGCAACACTACACGGACCGTTTGCAGCAGTGGAGGTCAACAACATCTTCCGCTTGCATGCTTCGCAAGCAACTTGTGCCAGGAGTGCCTCTTTCACTGTCAGCCAGTAGGGATGTGGCTTAACTGTGGCTCTATACCACTCTCTGAAAGGATGTTGCGGCATGTCTCTGAACGAAACATAGGCAGCAAAGGCAGCATCTTGATGGGACAGGAACCGACCTGAAGCCGAGCCCGACAAATGCATGTCGGCCTGACGCCCTGTCCACAACCTTCAGCACGAAATATCTGGAGCTGTCAACAACTGGTTCAATGGCCTGTGGACAGCAGTGGACAAACCTAAGGCATGCTCCCACCAAGGCAGACAGAATGGTCTGCAGGTGTGGTGCAGACGCGGCTGCTCAAATGTTGCAGTAACAGCTCCAAGGATAGCCAACGTGACAGTCGAACTGAAGAGAACTGCATACCATCTGACAGTTTTTGCTGTAGCATCGACATCATAGAGTTGAAACCAATGCATGCTCATTTCAGTACTTACAGTTGAGACTTGCTTGTCATTGGGCACCGGACATTGGGCATACTCCTCACCTGCCGCCAACGGCACAAACATAGCAAGTCAGCCAGAGCAGGGCACAATTGAGCCATTGAGCAACACAGACACATTGTGGATGCAAGTGCCCATGGATTCGACAGTGAAGGTGCATGTTAGCACCTAAAGCAGTTTGACCCCGCACTGGCAGCTCTGGCAAGATGGTAGCACTTGCCAGCTTCGACCTTTGCATTTTAAGCCTGGGTCCCCTTGCACTCAAGCAAGAGGCTCGTCCACACTCCCACCTGTATCTTGGTCAAACATCACCACAGAGAGGTCATCTCCGGAACTCACAACCTTCACCACAAGAGCCTGGAAAACCACAATGCAGGCAAGATGTCAAAAACGTAAACAATGGCAACGATATGGGCGTGCATTTTCGCACACAGGAATCTGGAACGTTGGCTTGGCAATGTGCATGCTGCAATGATGTGCCAGGCAAAGACATCCACAGTGCCACACTTCAGAATGATGCTGCCAAGTATTGCTCTGAATGTTGATCAACAGCACCACTACCACAGGTGACACTGGGGGCGACTTGTCACACACACCATCAAATTGATGTGGGGGGTGCAAACCCCTGACATTAAGAAATAGCATGATCCCCCTTGTAACGACATAAAACAACAACGAGCCCAAGCAACCCTTGATTTGTCCCAAAACATCCCCTGAGCGTTCAGCCTGCAGCTCACATCCTCAGATGAAAAGGAATAAACTCACAGCCTGACATCTCCGCAGCTAATGGAGTGTCTGTTGCATTTGCAAAAAGTCGCGGTAACGAACAGTGCTGACCATGGACCTGGGTATCTTTCCCCTAAAGGCCTGGGAAACCCATCAGCGATGGGGCGCAATGTCAGCGTGCCGATCCAAACCAAAAATATGATTTGACTGACATTTGATATCAAGATTGACAATATGGAGGGAACGGGGTGTTGAGGGGGGGAATAGCATCAATTTCACAATCAGTACGACAAAATCGCCCTCATGTCACCACTTGTCAATCAAGCACAGCGACCCCTGTGCTGCACACAACTCCTGCGCCCCTTCCCAGGGCTGGAGCACATATGCAACTGTATTGCCATATCAGGGTGTTGGTGCCCTTTGTCTTTCCTTCTATTCTCTTGATTTCCGGCAGAAACTTTGGCCACATTTAGGAGATGAGCTTTCAGGTGAGGATCTTGAACATTCGCTGTAACTAGGAGAGTTATCGCGAGTGGGCGCTGAACCTCCATATGGTATGATCGAAATCAACAACGTCCGTGCACACAGGAGCAAGCACAACACTTGCTTGGCATGGTGCACGCAACGGTGGATACAGTATTTCCGCGGTAGCGGGCACCACGGCCACCCTGCAAAGCGTGCAAGAACAGTAGCGACAGGCGCGGGTGGAGCATGCGAGCTCTCGAGCCTGCAACTTCGGCATGGCACGATGCACCCTGCGGATTTCTTTTCCAGACTGACACACAATTGGACTTGGACTGGAGACCGCACCAAGCACACCCCTCACGCGCAGCTTTACGGCCAGCATCAGTATTATGCCTGTTTGGTCCAACTGCCAGACGCCCCAGAACCCCTCCTCTTCCGCGAGTGGGGGCCGCAATTCCGCATCTTCCAGTTTTGTATGCAATTGATCGGATGCCGTGACCCCCCAGTGCAGCCGTTACAGAAGAACAAGGAAGCAAGCACTCGCAGGAATCGCGCACCAGGAGCAGCTTCGATGACTCTGCGTGGCACTGCACATTGCGCACAGCCCACAGATGGCCGAGTGCAACACAAATCAGGCAGACTCTCTCGTGCTGCCACGGCTCAGACGGCCGAATCACGCCCGTGATCCTGACCGCTAATATCTGCACGTCAGCGCAAAGCCCCAATATCGGCGGGTCCCGCACGAGCGCGCATGCGCAGCACGGCGCGTGGCACGTCCCTGTAGCTTCGCATCGACACCCACAGTGACGGCCAATTTCCTACGGCATGTTTCACACAGCTGCTGAAAGGGCGCAATTCTCCCCTCCCCCTTATCGCGTGGCTTCCCAGTCGCAAATCTGCGCCCTCTCGCGCCACTCGCCTTGACCCAATCGTCGACGCCCCACAGCTCCGCGCGGTGGCCGATGGTGGGCGCCGGCGGGATCGGCGCGTAGAAATACGCCTCGCGGCAGCAGTACAGCACCAGCTCGGGCCTGCGCTCCTCGTCCGGCGCCATGCCTGCCACCGCCAGGCGCCCAGAATGCGAAGGGGGCTGCCCCCCGACGTTCATGACCCCATCGACGGCCTCGGACCCCCGGGCCCGATTGGCGTGCGTCAGAAAATCCCCAACAAGTCCGAAAAAACTCCCAAAAATCCCACGAACGCCCAAAATTTGTCCTAAAAAGTTGGGCGGCCTGCTGGGGCGCGTGTCCTCTCTGGGCGACCTGCGGCGAGAGCGGCGACGCCGGTTGCGCCTGAGGGGCGACGCGCCGCCGAAGCCATGGCGGAGCCCTCAAAGTTCTCTCAGCTGTCCGCGACCACGCAAATGGTGACGATCATAATAGGTGAAAGACTCTCCAGGGCTGGCCTCTCCCCGTTTCCGCACTCCTTCCTGCGCCTGGCCTTGGGCACGCCGCCCATCTTCGCCCGCCCCGCTGATGACTGTGCGGCGACAGCGGCGATCTCGGCACTGATGAATGACTGGCTTGCTGCGCCAGGCTCGTCCGCCGTGGCCATTGTGGTGCTCATTTGCCTGGCGATCGTCAGGAGGCTGCTGAGCTGGCTCTGCTCGTGCACCGGGGCCTGGCTGCCCCAGGGTCGCTCGTCTGGGGATGCGTAAGTGCTCCCGGTGCTCCAGTGCCGCTTGGCGCGGGAACATCGATCTCAAAATATCCATGGAAGCGGCCAACGCCCCCGCGCGTGAGCTTCGTCTGCCTGTGGCGCGGGCTGACCGCTTGTTCTTGGCCGCCGCCAGGGGGGAGCCGCTGCTACAGGAGGACGCGGAGGTGGATCGCCCCCGGCCTTCCGCTTCTGAGAGCCAATCGCACGCGCCCAGGAAGAACCTGAAGGCCTTGGTGAAGGAGTCGCAGAGGGCGGCCAAGGCCAAAAAGCAGTGAGTAGGGTGGCCGGATGCCTGCGACCTGGCCGTTCGTTTTGTTGGTGACCACAGCTGGATGACTCCTCATTTGAGGGAGTGGAGGCCCATGTGGGGCTGGCAAGTTTCAGATCCGCTCTTTGAGAAATAGTAAGCACCTATGCTGAGTTGTGCGCACAGAGTGGAACCGAAGACCCTGTTGGACATGGTCATCAGCCTTTCTGCTTCAGGTTGCTTGATCGATTTGCTACGTTCTGGCGATGACAACAGCAGCAATAAACGCTTGTTCTCTGCAGTCAATGGGGTCACCTCCACCATTGGCTGGGATCTTGTCACGCCCAGCCTTTTCTGCCCGTTCTTGCAATTGCAGTCCCCATCTGTCAAATCCCATACTGCAGTCATTTTCTTCCTGTACATATGGCAGTCTGCTTTGTCACCATCACAATTGCACTGCTGGGGGCAACATGTGGATCTGCCAGTGAATTATAGTATGGAATGTCACGGTTGCTGGCATGAGCAAGGTGGTGATCGACACCAAACACCACTGTGGAGCAATCGATTGTATACAACTCAGGCCGTAAGACAGGGTCAGGTATATTAGTGATCAACAAGGACCCCACAATGCTGAGCAAAGTGGTGCCTCAGCACCACTTCCAAGGACTGCAGAAACAATAGTTGTGGATGTAAACAGCACTAGGCAATGGCCTGACAGGTTCCAGGGCTGTGTTTGTCACCTCTTGACAAGTGCAGCAGGTGCAGATTTGTACAAGGGATAAAGGACCATTACAGCTGATAAACTGCAATTGCTTGGTGGTGCAGGTCTGCTACCGACCCTGCTCAGAAGCACCCACTGTTTCTGCACACTCTCAGGGTATACTTGTGGCTCTGGTTGGGTAAGGGGTCACCGTGGACAAGGGGCGTTGTGAGATGTATGACAACCATGTGTTGATAGCAAACCCATTCTCTGCATTTCGTAGGGTGGAAACAATGTGCTACCTGTTGAGAACGCTGTTAGCATACCCCTCTGCCCAACAATGCAACCATGCAAAAGCATTTGGGCACACTAGTATGTGAGGTACGAGCACAGTGAGCAGGGTGCGTCATTGACAGTGTTGCTGTGTGGGCAATAGGACACATATAGAGTGCTTGGGTGTTCCCTGTCAGCTGGACAAAAGACCAAAAAGACAGCAGCCTGGACTTGTGCAGCCCACATTCCACTGCTTCAGGGACGCTGCCTGAAGCAGACACTGTTTCCAAGCTGCCCACTTGAGTTAGCCCAAAGGGTGTGAATGTATGGAGATGCATAGATTGCAACAGCTCAAAACAAGTTGCACATCTCAGCATGCTGTATGGTGCTTATGGGTGGGGGCCCAAAGGTGCAGACTACAGGGCAAAAAGCCCACAGTCAACACAGTATGCTTGTTGTGTGCAAAGGCTATATGGAATGGCTGAACCAGATGGAATGGCTGAACCAGATGGAATGGCTCAACCAGATGGTTTGGCATCATGGCCAGACACTTGTGGAGCTTTTCATTGTTGGAAGTTTGGCCTCGCCTTGCTGCAGGAGAAAGATTCTCTGTCTGGAGTAGCTTGGAGCCCCAATGGCACTGCGCTGTGCACAGCATGCGATGACCGGGTCGTTCGTAGATACACATTAAAGGGCCCTGAGGTGGAGGCAGGAATGACAGTGCAGCAAATTCGGATGGTGACAACACCAGTGGATGTGGCGTTTGGAAGGGATGCCACACAGATTGTGGTCATTGCAAAAGGTAGCATCACCTTCCACAAGACATGTGCACATGCAAACTCAACTGCATTGGCTGTGCTTAGTTGTCTGTTTTTTTTTTTGCTGGCCTGCACCCCGATTTCCCCAATGTGTTGCTCAGCTGCGTAATGGTCACATAAAAATGGACTTGCCAGCAGGCATCTGCTGTTGCCACGGAATTCGCAAGTGCTGTTTCATCACACCACCTGCTTGCATTTCTTCTTTTTCATTCTGCCACCAACACTTGGCAGCCCTGCAAGTGGGGGTTAGGTCTTTCTGGCTTTGGCAGTGTTCCAAGATCTTTAGTAATTGCAATCCTGGTGGTCATGCATAGGGTTGGTGTTTGGTATGGCAGGTAGTCATCTTGCCCTGCCCTTCAGAAGAACTGTCCCTCAGGTTTCCAACAGTGCTGACTAGGGGTTGGGGGGCTGATGCAGGCCTGCTGGACCGTGCAAGTGTATCTCTGTACACCTTGGAGCAAGGCAAAGCCAAGGCAGAGGAGGAATGGAAGGTGCTGAAGAGTACTCTGCTTACAACAAACACTGCACATTCTAGGATGTTTGTGTAGCACAATTGTTGTGAGTGCCAGTCGCTATGCGCCCAAGAGTGCCTGGTGCTTCTTGTTTTTCAGTCGATTATTCGCGAATTGGTGACAGGCTCATGGGGGCCCAGTTCAGACCACATGTTGTGCCAATTATTGAAGATAATTTTGGGAATTGGCTGAAAGGTCGACTCTGACCTCTACTGCCAGAAGATCTTCACATTCCAAGGGTGCATGCAACTGGTATGTTCGTAGCTGCAGGAAGCAAGCTGTTCTGTGGGCAGTGAAGCTAGCATTAGAACGTTTGTGAGCCTGGCTGCCCCATTGCTGACTATGGTTGAGTGTCTGCACAGTTGGATGAAATATTCAGGAATGAACCTGCGCTGCGAATGGTTTCGGCGGTTTCCTCCACGGGATCCCGTGCACTGATTCTCTGCTGCTCAGAGAAGAAAGAAGCAAAGTTGATATCAGATAAGGTGGGTGGGCGCATTGTTATGCCAAAGTGGTGGCGCTGCTGCTCCAGTCGTGTACAATAGTCTGTTGTGAGTTGTGATTGTCTCAACAGTTGCCACGTGCATTTATTTGTTAGCGAAAATCCGAGCACCGATCATTCAGGGAAGTGCAACCTTAGCAAGCGCAGGTGTGATTGATGGTTTGTTGCTGGCAGTGCAAGGATCGCATTCCATATGGTGGTGGCTTTTGTTGTCGGCGTACAGACAGGACTGTATGAGTTGCCCAGTGGATGGCGGTGGGGCTTGTTTGTATGTCCAGCGGACTTCCAGCCTGTGTGCTGATCCGTTTAACTGTTGATGATGTTGCATGTTTTGCATTACACTCATCCATCCTACCAAGGGAATATGCAAACTTTATGCCACAAGCAGTGTCTGCGAGTTGTATTGTCCCCCCTATTTCTACTGCACTCACATCGGCCATCCACCACTGGGAATGCGAAACGTTGCATCCCTAGCATGCCCACCACAACAACAAGATGGGGAATCACACAGCCCACTGACGTTTGGCCCACTGGCGCATCCTATAAAGGCAACACCAAGCAAAACTCTACCCAAAGGATGCTCCATGTGTTTTTCGTCTATTATCATTGTTGCCTCAGTAACTGGTGTGTCAGCAAATCAAATATTTGTCCTGATCGTCGTTCCGGCCATGCAGTGGATACTCCATCCGCACATCAGTTGCACCAGTTGTATCTGCCCACTAGAACCATCACTGAAGCTCCTCAGAAAGACAATGTGTCGATGATACTGTATGTGAGACAATGCATGATTGGCCTTGTTGCTTTCGCAGGGAGACGTTCTGTCTGTGATCGAGCCAAATTCGTTTCGGAACCATGATGTCACCTTGTCTGGCGATGGTCGATTTCTCTCTGTGGCATCCTTCACTGCAGATGCCAAAGTGTGGGAGGTTCAGTTTTCCAGGGACGGCACTTTCAAGGGCACGCCCAAAGTCATGGACCTCAAGGGCCACAAGGGCCAGGTCACAGCTGTGGCCATCTCACAGGTGGGGGCTCAGGCATAGATGGGTCATTTTGTTTTGTGCTTCCCAGCCTGCATTAAGAATCCCTGGGTCACGTTCCTGCTGTCTGCTTATGGACACCGTAACCGAGTTTTGGAATGGAAACAGCAGTGTCCCAAGTTGGGAACCATAAAGAAAGCAGGAAAGGGCCCAGGGAAAGCCGCAGGCTGCAGTGATGGATGGTTCGTTGTGTGGCTGGGATGTGCAACTAGTTGCATTGTGTCTGTTGGCTTGTGGGACTGCACTTTGGTTTGCATGAAAGGGAAGCTACAATTGTGTCCCACAATGCAGTTTTGGGTTTGCGAGACGGACCAAATACTGGACAGTACAGGACTATGCAATGGGCTCAGAAGTTTCATCTGTTGAAACGAAGGCTCAGCAAGGATTTTTGTTAGGGGAACGAGGTGCAGAATTCCCCACCACAATATCACATTCAGAGCTTCACCAACTGTGCGAATTTGAATAATGTAGCGCAGCAGCCACAGGACACATCCGTGCATGTTTGGCAGCCTACCTAGTGCAATGTCCAAATGCCATCCACAATGTCATGCTGGGGTGGTAAGCCAGTGGTGCAGTGCAGGTTGATCATTTGAGCTTCAGCTTTCACGCATGTCGAAATCGAAAAGGCCATCACACCTCCAGTGCAGCTCTGACGTACATCGGCAGTGTGATTGTGCTGACACGTTGGATTTGTTTGCTATTCATCTCCTCTTTTCATTTTCTTGTTTGTTTGCTGTGACATGAATAGGACTCAAGGAAGGCTGCAACGGCATCCAAGGATGGCCATCTGAAGATTTGGAACTTGGATGTGCGGCATCATCAGAAGGAAGACGCCAAATGCCTCCTGACGGTGAGCCCCAGCCGATCATCGTGACAGATTTTCTTTGCTTTTGCTTGCTTGCCCTGGCACAGCTGGTAGGTCCGTTACATTGACGTACTGGGAACGCAGCTGCAAAGAACACTGTGGTAGTGCAGAGTTCCTACCGTGGTTGACACTTTGCCATAACCAAGCCAACTGTTTTGCGAGTATGTCGTTGCCATGGTAATCAGCAGACATGTCGCGACTGCAAGGACTCAGGTGCCCCATTGGGGAATGGACGACTTCTTAGTCCGTTTGGAGTGGATTGATTGTGGGAAAGGATGGGAAGGTTGTCATTCACCAAGCAGGAGAGGCACTGCAAACCAGATCATTGTTATCAGCTCAAGGCATCTAAGATGTTCTGTGCTAAATCCATGTGGTGCATGACCGAGCGGAATAAAGGAGATGCCAGATATGTGATTCGGAGCTCCAGGGACCTGGTGCAGCTTGCGCTTAGTGCAACACAATTGTCCGCTCTGGAGCACACCACACCTTTGACAATTTGTCGGTGGATCAATTGTGCATTGTACCATTAAGGCCTAGTGTGCTTGCCCACCCACAGACTGCACAAGAGGTGCCGAAAGGCCAGTGTTATGGTCGACTTGTTTTCGGCCCGAGGGAAGCACTCGCGGCTGCGTGGGGCTCACATGTGCACCTCATCGACACCTCGACAGGGAGAGTGGCAACGACGATCGACGACGCCCATGATGGTCCCATCACCAGCCTGGCATGGGCTCCCACTCTCCTGCAAACAAAGAGCGGGGAAGTGGCCGTGCTGGCCACGGCAGGGGAAGATGGGCGTGTGCGCCTTTGGAAGGCGCCCCAATGACAGCTGTCCTCTACATGCGGCTTGAGCGAACGATGGGGTTGGTTAACAGATGCATTCGTGAGCGAATTCTGTGCGTTCTAGCTCAAAGCTCGGTGCCCGTTGGGCCGGGAAATAACTCTTCTTCTGCTAATTTTTGGCTTCGGCACATCTTCTGCATGTGGTCTGCTCACATGTTCGTTGACCAGTAGCCTTGTTTGTGAATTGGGCAGAGGAGAGGTGGGCTGTCTTGCTGTTGAGCGGGGTGTTGACATAGGTCATGAGGGATTCGAGTGCCGGGTGGGGATGGAGGGTGACGGTCGAGTCGACTAGCAAACGCGGCGATCAAAGTCTGAACTTAGAATGCGAATTGAAAGTCGGGAGCCTATTCTAGGGCCTCCTTGAGGTTTTCTGTCGACTTCCCATTTCGTGTGTGCTGCCCCTGACGACTACATGGCATCTTACCTCAGGGATCACACAGCGTCAAATTGATGCTGAGCTCAGATCCCCCAACCGCCCCAGCGCCAGTCATATTCCCGATGCTGGTGTGACGTAGCAACATCATCTATCAGCGTGACGTGACGTCATGAAGTCTTCGAGGAAGGCGTAGAATCAGAGTTGCACCGATGAGGGAGTTGAAAGATAGAGACCTTGACGCGATGGAGGCAGCCCTGGAGGCATTCGACGGAGGCATATTGGGCCCTCCTTGAACATCGAACGCTTGACGTAGGTTGGTGAACAAGCCAGGACTTGTTTGCTGCTGAGCAGCAGTGGTTGGGGCCTCTTCTTAGCTCAGGTCGATCTTGTGGCAATGAACTAATTATGAGCGTCCGCGGCCTGGACTCGTTTCCAGATATGGACGTCATGGAGGGTACTAGGCCCTTAACGCCAAACCCTAAGAACCTCTACATGTGTGGTTACAGAATCGTGGGACGCCCAACGTGGGCACCCGTGGGAGTACCATTGAAATGCACCAACGTGGGGCGTGCCAAGCCTGAGTGCATTTCAACGGGCCTCCTGCGGATGCCTGCGTGGGCCGTCACACGTGGGCAGGCGCTGGGGAGGCCGTGGGAAGCTGTTGGCTCACGTCGGCCCACGTGGGACAGATTCTGCAACCCGGGCATTATATAATGTTGTGTATATAACCCCGGTCACACATTACATAGGTTATGCAACAGGTTACACCCTTGGTTATAAACCTAGATGCACAGCTGAAAATGGCCTTCATGTCTGGAAATGAAGCTACCAGACATTTGTGCTGGAAGCCAAGAGTACCAAGCGATGCAGTGTGGTCCCCTACCAACAAGCAACACAACATGACGTCACTCCTTCCGAGATTTGGATGCCTCATTCCGGGAGACCAGAGTGCTATTCAAAATGTGACATTTCCTAGGCGCAGAGCGTCTTTATCCAACGCTAAGGTGGGCGCAATAGCCAGACGCCTTGCCTTTGGTGTCACCATATGTTGCAGTAGCCTCCATTTCGAGCATGTCGCACATGATGGACCATGTGGGCCCGAAATCGGTGAGCACATTTCGTAATATGATAACGAGGGTACTCCAGCCCCAAGGCAACAGGAGGACCCTTGCAAGTTTGTGTGCGTTCTGTGGGCGGAGCGGCTTGGCCAAATGGCCGCCGAATATTGCTGCCCGGCAATTTCCATGCTCGTTAGGACACCTCAGAAACGTGCAGAGATTTTTGAGAATCGACTCCCAACAAAACGTGGTGTGCAGCAAGTTGTTGCCCATCAGGATACCCTGTCTTTGGTGCCACACAGTACAGAGCCATTCTTTGCCCACATCAGGCCAGTGGTGGACCACACAACGGAACATTTGGAAAACACTGCTAGCATCCCAAAACCGTGATCCAATTCAGGGGAGCTCTGGAATGTCTGGCCCCTGGCCTTCCCGTCTCAAAGCAGCACCAATCCATATTGGCACAACTGTGAGCGCACGTTTTTCTAGTGTTACCTAGAAATGTCGATAAAAGAAGTTGTGTCCAATCTGCGTTTCCTTCCACTCCATGGCGAGTAAGGCACAAACTATTCCAGCAATCACCTCAGCTTTTGGAATGCTGATAGTGGCGCTATGCCCTGTGCTCTCCATTCCTGTAGATGCCAGCTCCAGACATGGACCGCATCAAGTGCAAAACAGGAGTGTGTTGCATGTGCCACATGCCAAACAATATCCAGCAGCATACATGTGGATCCAGCGGCATATGTGCTGAACGCACTGATTGCCCTCTTGGCCGAGCCGTGTCCGTGGGGTAGGGATATGCCTTCAAAATAAGCTCTCGCCAGTGTCTTCCAGCTACCCGTCCCAACCCTCCCCTTTGTTGTTGTCGTTGTAGGGTGGGGCGGGGTGCGGTGGTGTGGTGGCGGTGGTAGTGGTGGTGGGGTGGGGTGGGGGGTAGGGACTGCCCTGGTAGTGAAACGATGCCTTGGCCCCCAGCCGTCTCCAGACTAAAACACTCCACAGTGGATGACGGCCATTATCCGAATCATGGCAGCTACAAGAGCACCCGTCGCGACACAATCGGGCTCACGCTTGCCCACGCTCAAGGGCTTGGGACTGTCTTTCATCGAATCGCTAGGTCGCTGGTCCTGGCTCTGCCGAGAATCTCCACTGCTACCATTCTTGGGCGAGTTTGATTGTTCCTAATTTTGGGGCGGCACCTGGGCAGATGTGAGTCGTGGGGACGAAAGGAGTCTCTCCTTGTTCGACAAGGGATAAACCTGCAAGCATGGCCAGACATGCAGTATTTGAATGTGCAATATGTCCCGGAAATGGCAACCCAAGAATACTGCAACAGTGCACATTCCTTATCTACCCGCGCATCCTCAAATCTGAGCCAACACTGTTGTGGCCAATGGACTATGGGACCACTGGTGTGATGTGACCAATGGACCCTGTTCCGTGTGCTTTGTCAGCATTACAGCCCTGATGTCAGCAACTATGAAGAACATTCCTTTCGGGAGATGAGCAAGGCATGTGCATTGTTTCAAGCTTACTAAACATGACGAAATGGTGTTCAAGTCGTGACACCAACCTCGCCAGCGGGAAAACCCTACGGTGCAACGCTACCTTCCGTCGGTGGAAATAAACACAATTTGCTGCTTTCACGATGAACGTCTGATCAGCATTGACTTGTTGAGTGCCATGTCCTCCAAGCAAACCGCACCTCTTGTGTAGGCTCCGTCACAGTGACGCTCCCCAGGAATTCAGTCACTTTCACACGGTTCAAGGGACGCGAAAACAAGGCTGACTGGTACGTAAAGGTAGATCTCAGAAGGTCCTGCCTGCCCCAACAAGACAAATCCGTAATTCGAAAGCAAACGCATTCCGTTCACTGCACAAAAGCACTTGAAAACAAAAACAAAAACTTAACACAAAAACTTGAAAAATGCACCGATATTGCAAAACAACTCCAGTTTGCTAAGTGCCTCAGCTGTTGAAAGGTTCAGAGCGACAAATACCATTGACTTGGTGGCACTACATTCTCAGTGCATTTACACACCTCCCAAATTCTGGTTTTTCAAGGATACCGAACTTCAGTCCCACAAGAACGGACAAGCTTATTTATGGTTGAGTCTACAACTCCAGTCAAGGGCCATCACATCTGACTTTAGACAGCAGAGCTCCTGAGGCAGGCAGGGCTTGAATTCTCAATGAACAGGACATCAGGAACCATTCCTTGGTTTATTGCCTGTATTATTACCTGTATATGCCGAACAGGTTCTGCAGCGTGACACTACTGCGCATGTCTACTTGCTCCAGGAACTCAAGTGTGTGGTAGGTGAACCGGTCAATCACAGACACCCCAACATCCCTATCATTGTGATGGGAGTAGGAGCTCTCATCTGCCATGCAGCACACCACTCTTTCAATGTTTCATCACATCGCAGGTTTGGTATCTCTGCAGGAGCGACTTTTGGCTTCTTGTCAACACAGGTTCGCCCCACACATTTGAAATATTGCTGTTTGCGCCTTCACCGCTGGGTGGAAAGGTACAAAGTAGTGTCATGGAAGTGTGCAGCAAGTTGTTCACTCAGATGTGCAAATGCCCAATTCGCCACGGCAGACTGTACTTCCAGAAAGGTCAGATCCAGCAATCCCGGAAACAAAGCTTGGGCAGCACTGAAAAAAGACGATCCAAGGGGGTACCGATCCTTTCGACCAAGTGGTATCAAGTGCTTTGAAGTCACAGAGTGAATCCAATAAGGCAAGATACTCATACTTCTATGACACCCAAACAAGGCATCCAATGAGCATCCAATGGCCAACATAGTGCAGCCATTTGGGGTCTCGCACGGCACAGTCTTGAGACTGTAGAGTGTTATGTTAGGAAATGGATGCAATTCCTGGGTTTGCCAAGCCCCAAATTCTCAATATGCACTAAACAACTTTCCCACTAATTAGGAACACCCATGAAGGTCTTATTGGGAGATGGTACAGAGTGACTGCATGCTGCCCAATGTGTTGTGCACCTTTCTTGCTGCTTGCCATCGTCAGTATGTTCGGAGAATCAAATCGTGAGAATAGGGTGCTCGCCTGGCACGTGTCTGCGATGAACAGCATCTCCCTGTACCGCCCCTTTTCATGCATCTGGGCAACTGCATCAGCCAGGTCTTGCGCCATCAATTCCTCATTGTCCTGGAACTTCAAGAACTCGTTGCCCCCATGGCCAGTGATGTAAACCTGCCAATGAGACCCTGACTGTTTCACTGTGAGTTCACTTATGTGGTATAAGCCGAACAACAGCAACAGCTGCTTTCCACCCACAGATCTAGCCAGTCTGGCACGATTGGTAGCATGTCACCACATGAGAGTGTTTAAGCGCATTACCTCCATTCACCCGAAGTCGACAACATTGGCAACTGACTGCCAAAGTGATATGTGGCAGAACGTGCATCCCTCAGTGTCAACTACAAGCTGTCATTGGATTCGTCACTGGTTCAGGTCGGCCAACAGGGCGTCTTCAAGAATGCTGGCTGACAGCAGTGCTGCCTGATCATCTCATCAGCATACGCTTCACTGACATAACTCTGGGCACTCCATTCGGAAGCAGGAAAACTTGCCATAGGGCATACTATTATCTTTGAACAGCAGTGTACATTCCCAGACAAATGAAAAAGGTGGTGCATTGTCATGTGTCTGACAATGGTTTCAACAAGCATTTGCCTACCAGCACGTTGCTTCCCTGGTCGGAAAGGAGCCTCTTGGACCTTGG
Organism: Ostreobium quekettii; assembly: GCA_905146915.1. NCBI lineage: Eukaryota > Viridiplantae > Chlorophyta > Ulvophyceae > Bryopsidales > Ostreobiaceae > Ostreobium > Ostreobium quekettii. The sequence goes on from CAJHUC010001660.1 coordinate 28,477, forward strand.
CACAGCTGGGTCATGACGCCCTGTGCAGTAACAGCACCCAGAAGTGCAAGTTACAACTGGTGGCCTGGTGTTTAGTGCCAAACTGGTGGCTGGCGCATCCTGAGCTGTGGCCTGGCAATGCTGGTTGCATGGCACCAAACTCTCTCATTTGTTAAAATTGCATTTGTGCCACTGCCCACAAACAGCAATACTGTGAGCAAAGGCTTTTGAGAAGCCCATGCACTAACTTGTTCTCGCAGCTCCATTTAGGAATGAGAAAGCTCCAGATCATGAGCCTGAGATTCTTCGACTTTGTACGGAAAGAATCCATTGTGGAGAACTGTGAAGCTTCAGTGGCATGGGACACTGGCAGAATGAAACATGGTGTTCAGCCTTCACAACGTGTGATTCATAGCAGCAGCGGTACCATTCAGGGCCTTGTTATATCGCCACGTGCAGTATTGGGAGAGGACAAAAGGATCCACTTATCTTCCGGAAGGACGAGCACGCGTCTGTGGCGTTGCAGTGTTAGGCCCAATTTGGGAAACAGAAATCATCGACCCACCAGATCTGGATCTGTCACTGTACGAGGAACGAGCAGACTTGTGTTGGATGCTGATACCGCCTTCCAGGCGCCAGGTCCCTGTTTGCCAATGTCCTCCGGACAGCCCAACCACCCACCAGTGAGCACCCTCATGAAGTTCTCCACCGTCACTTCGTAGCCGCGGTAGTCCACCTCCACGGAGTCACCGTACAGGTCCACGCTGTGGTCCGCATTGTTGAAGACTCTCCCCGGGTGGCCGTTGCGCGCGTCGCACGCCAGGTCGTCCCCCAGCATCAGGATTATGTTGCTGTCGGGCACGCCCAGCCGCCTCACGGTGCGGTACATCGACAGGGTGTTGGCCGCGTGCCTGTAGTTGAACCAATACCTCGAGGCGTCCACCAGCACCGCCCAGTTGCTGGTGTGGCTCATGCTGGCGCACAGGGACGGCCGCGGCGCGCCAAGCAGCAGCATGAGCACGCCCAACCACCGGGCGATCCCAGGCATGGTGATGCGATGCACTGATCACGCCATGACTCGCGCTTTGAAGACTGCTGGGCGAGGTTGTGTCGCAGTGCCAGCGGATGGCAGCCTCCGCGGCCACCGAGCACAGAGGAGCCCGTTGGGAACTCTCGACCGCCGAAGGTACAGCGGGCGGACGTCATCAGCTCATTCCTTAGGGGCCGATTCGCTGCCCTCTAATCCTGCGGAATCTGGGGGTTACATCAGAGTGACAGGGTCAGTATCGGCCACCTCGCACCTCCGCTCCGTGGGGGCCGGTCTGGAGGCCAAATGTTGGCTGGTCAGCCACCCAGGCAGCCATCCAGCACCTGAGCTGTGTCCCGCCCACCCTTCTCGGCATAGGTGACACGCCCGCAGTTGCTCCGGCCCTCAGGCGCGACCAAGAGCCCGAGCTCCCTGCTGGAGGCGGCGCGCGACGAGCAACGGCCCTTGCAGCCCCCGCGGGCCCTGCCCGCTGCTGTGGCTGCCCTTCCGCGCTGTCTACTTTCCAGAGGCTAGGCTCCATGGTGGGCCAGTAGGCACGGATTGTTGGGTGATTCTGTTTTGGATGTTTCTAGCTGGTTCGTTTGGATGTCCATTGTTGGGGCGGGATTGCGACTTCCAGGGGAGAGTGTGTCGCTGCAAGCGGCCTTGCAATGAAAGGGGGGTGTTGGGTTCGGGCCGAAACCAGGTTGTCGAGGTGCAATGGCAGCAAATTGGCGGGACACCGCTCGCTGATTGTTCCAGCTAGGGTTGTCGGCTCGCTGATTGTTCCAGCTAGGGTTGTCGGCTCGCTGATTGTTCCAGCTAGGGTTGTCGGCTCCCGGAATTCCAAAGTGTGAAATCCTATTGTCACGCTTTGCAAAGGGGACCATGGCAAAGCACCGCCCTTGCACGTTGAAAGCGACGGCGGGCTTAGCTCTAAGCTCCATGCACAAAGTTTGTTCGCAGCGCAATGTTCGTTCATTTCCGCAAAAGGATGGCGCTGGACGTTTCGGTTGGCGTATTAGTCCCAAACTGGGGGCAAGGGGCTGGCGCTGTATCGCAGAGGGTACAAACAAATTTGGTGTGGTCTCCTTGGGGCCTAGAAGTTCAACCTTTTTACGGCATGTCCCCGATGGCCTTGTTCTCTTGCAAGCCCTGTTGGAACCGATGCCAGACTTCGTTTCCTTCATCATGGACGTGTCCACTTCGTGCACCTTCATCTTTGTTCCAAAGCCCTTACTTTCATTACAACAGTGAGAAGCTGTCATTGTCATCTTGTTTCCTTTCCTTCCGTTCAGCACGAAACTGCAAGCAGAGTAAGCTCGTGCCGCCTGTGCACAGTGCCACCTGGCTTGGATATCATCTTTTATGGGCAGTCGTGCTTCGCTTGTGCCTTAAAATCTCACTGCTGTGCTGCAACAGGAGCAGGTTCAGCAGCCTCTGGAAGTTGCAGAAGCCATGACAACATCTGGGGAGACTCCTGCCCAGGGTTTGATCAATTCCACCAGCTGCATGGTAGCTGCACCAGTGGAAGAACCCTCAGGCATGCACACCACGGGTGAGATTCTTGGCCATGCTTGTCTGTCCTTGCCCAGTGTGTGGCCAAACGACGATTTTTGTCTCTTCAAGGCATGGCATGTGCCTTGTTCGTTGTATTTTGAATTATAAAACGTCATCAGATGATGTCTGAAGTGCGCTGTGGACGTGCATTTCCTTGCAAGCACTCTACTTAGATGATAATTGTCAGGTCTCCTATATGTGCACAAACATCATTGCACACAACTCCTGGCATCCCTGAATTCCATTATTGGTGGCTGGATACGATGTGTCAACATCAATGACTGAAATGAAACAAATGAAATACTTCCTCAGTCCCAAAATGACTGGTGGCTCAAATACCAGCAAACCCATTGTTAAACTCTGTTTGAACGTACAGAATAGCATCAAAACGTAAAGACCAGGTGCCAAACTTTTAGGAACATCCCCTCATCTACCATGGAAATGTCAGGTTGTTTCATCATGCCCCAAATGCGGGTTGCATCAGTCCCCAATTGGCACCTGACAGCATCCACCGATACGACCTCTCCCTTGTTATGCTCTTGCTCCTTGCCAACTTGGGGCAACTGGAAGTTGTTGCTGCCTTCTTACTGGTGGCAGCCCTTACTTCTCCAATTTGTAGCAGTGGCTGCCAGTTGCCCTTGTGACTTGCACAATATTTCACTTGACATTCCCGTGTCTAAGGGGTCATATCTCCCTCAGTACTTAGCCGACTGATCTAAAAGCTTGGTGGGTCAAGATGATACAAATTTCAATGTGATCAAATTTATGTACTATTTGTAAAGATGTGGACCAGTTAAAAAACTTAAGGCCGGTTGATTACACAAGATAGATGATTATCTTGGATTGTTAGCCATCAGCGGTCAAGATTAAGAATTTGAGACGTTCACTATAAAGTTCATTTGAAATGAAGCTATGAAGAAACTCACTGCCATATTCACTAAGGAGGTCAATGTGAAGTTCACCAAGAAATGATGTTACACAGGAGTTCATTTGGCTATTCACTGCGAAATTCACTTCGATGTTCATTGGGAAGGGGTTGGGTGTGGGGTTTTCCTTGGCCTATATAAGTGGGCACCCCAAGGCTAATTGTCTTAGTTACCAGTGCTGGTCCTCATTTGGACTAGACTGAAGGGTCCAGCACTGTTGTAACAAGATCTTTGGACTCTATCTGACTCCTTGCAGTCGCGATCGATCGCAGTTCTCCACATATTGGAGATGCATTGATGGGCTTTCCCAAAGCTGCAAATCGTAACTGTTGTTCGTTTTGGGATGCAGGAGGTATGCAGGAAAGTCAAACTATTTCTGATTTGCTACAGTGTGTGATTTGCCAGCCCTCACCTTATGACAAACTCCTCTTCATCGAGATTGTTCATTCCTTTTCATACAATCCATTGCATGTGCTTTACATTGCCTTGCATTTTCTTGTTGGGAGACAGCAAGGCCCACATTTCTTTAGTTGGGAACGGGGTGGCACTTGGAGGCTCAGAATCTGAGCCTCCAAATCTGAGCCTAGACTTGCTGTCAAGATGCAGTTGAAGGAATTGCACAGCATGCTGTGTAGCCCTGGCTCTGGTTCCCATTGCCCAATACCTGGCTTGTCAAAACATGCACATGCTAGTCAACAACAAGCAAGCAGGACTTAGGAATGAGCAAATGCAGGTTCACTACAGTGGCATTGAACATGACGAGAAGCAAATTTGAGCTTGACTATCCTAGTTTGGAGCAGGCCACCAAGGAAATGTATGGGCCCAATCCTGGACACACTGAACACATTCCATGACGAGGATCGTATGGTCATCGCTGTGTGCTCCCGCAGGCAACAGTCATCCAATGTCACCTGGATGTTGCTCCTACCCTGGATGTCAATATAAGGGCTTGCACCTGGACAAGTGTGAGCGATGTGGAGCTGGTGCCTTTCACGCTGTGTGCATATTCAAGAGCGGCCTCCTTCCTGACAGCTCGTTTTTGCAGCCACTGTGCCACCACTGCCTGAGGGAAGTACACCACCCAGAGGGGCCTGCTGTTAGCGATCCCTTGGAGGAGGCGGACTCAGCCACACTTCTGCCAACTTTGACCAGTGATGCAGTTGCCGAAAAACCTTCCATGGAGGTCGACACACAGGCAGGCATTTCAGCAGCAGCTGCTTGTGGTGGTGATGTGAGCATCGACGATGGCAGGGCAACCAATGGCTTTGCCCAGAGCAGCGATGGTATATCAGCCAATGGCCTCCCCCAAATCAATGATAGCAGGGCAACCAATGGCACTGTCCAGATCGACTGCGCCAGAGCAGAAGATGGTGCTGTCCGGGTCGGCGATGCATCAGGTGGATACGCGAATGGCACACTTGGCGAATCACAAGCACCTGGCTGCGGCGACTGCCGCCGTCTGGAGGCAAACGCGCTTTTGTGGTAATATCACCTTTGCCTTATTCACCATTCTTCTTGGATCATGGGGGGTACGGGGGCTCACATTGGTTGAGGGGCTGGACATTTTCATTCAGTGCACATTGTTCTTTTTGTGGGCCCACAGTGGAGCTGAGAACATGCAAACTGTGCCTTCAGTTTTTGTGAATGTTAAGAGTATCAGCTCAGTTCATCCACATTGTACTTGTAGCATATTTGTAGCATGTTTTTGGGCCCAAAAGGTCCTGGTTTGCAAGATTGCTTTGTGAAATGCAACTTGGCCTCTGCTCTGGTGCATTTAGAAATTGAACTGAACAAGTGCATTTTGAATTGCTCTTGCTTCCACCCTGGATGCCATGTAGAGAAAATATATTGCAGGACGACCTGTCTGTCACAGTGACAAAGGAAGGAAATGCAGATTGAAACCCTATATGAGAATGTGGTTGGTGTTTTTGCTGCACGTTCTCCCCTCTGTTGCATCTTCAGTTCAGCTGTTGTTTATGTATTTCACAGTGAGTACTTTTGTGCATGTGGGCAGAGTGTTTCCAATATACCTCAACTCTGATGCAAAGGACCACCAACACATATCAATTATTGCTGTTTTGGTTCGTTCCAGCTCGTGCTCCATCGAGCCAGCTGTGCGTCTAATTTGCGGCACAGGCTGAAGTACCAAGTGCCAGAATGCAGAGTCATCACATTGTTGCCTTGGCTATGTCTTTGCTGCTGTGCTGTGCAGCTGTGACTGGGTAGGATACTCTCCTTGCATGCACAGTCACTGATGTACTGCTGGGCACAATACCCCAAACTTCTGAAACATAGCGTTGCTGATGTGGTTGCAGGCAAAGCCAGACATGGTTGCCTTCAAGCAGCTCAGGGCAGTGTATCCCCCACCTGCAATCCATGGGCACATTCCAGGTGTGCAAGTAGGCGACATCTTCAAGTGCAAGGGCGAATTGGCGATTTTGGGAGTGCACAGGCAAATCATGAGGGGAATAGACTTCAGGTGAGCATGGGCTCAGTCATAACCGAACTGAACAAACCAAACAGGACTTCGAGTTCCAAGGCCCACGAATTACCTTGTGTTGACATTGCTTCAGGGATGGAAGAGGATTGAGTTGCTGAGTTCCAAGGAACACGAATGACCATGTGCTGACAGTGCTTCAGGGAGGCAAGTGGATTGAGTTGCTGGACAGCGTTCTTAAGATCAAGGAGGGCACAAGACTTGGTATTCGTCTTCCACCTATATTGCCCAGAAGTCTTTTGCACTTTAGCAAGTGCCACAAGCGCAGAAGTACTCAGTGTGCGATAGCGAACCATGGGTAGTACCATTGTAGTGTATGGTGTGTTGCCTGTTGTGAACTGTTTGTCTTGTGCTGGTAATTTAGTTTCAGCCATTTGTTAATGCAGGTGGACTGCAATTGCTTATTGCACTGGGACGCTAATTGCAGGGGCCGACTCTTGACATTATGTTAGCCATAACTCATAAAGTGCATTGGGGCTCTGTGTGCCAGAAATTTGAACCAGGATCGGCACTGCCTTGTGATTCACCTGTCAAAGATGCCCAGTGCCAGCAGCAACACAGTGAATCTGAATGGCATGCTTGCTGAGTTGCATTTGTGGTATTTGCCGATAGGGGTGAAGAGCCTGCTTTTGCCATTGTGCTTTCTGGTGGTTATGTTGATGATGAAGACAACGGCAATACATTCATTTATTCTGGAGAAGGAGGTCAGAGCGGCGGCAAGCAGGTGACACTGCATGTGCTATTGTTTGCTAATAGAAATCCTGTTCCCGCATTTGTGACGAAAGCACATGTCAGCACAGAGCCCTGGTATTTCAACAAGCGATTGTGGATGCAGGAGCATTCAAGCAAGTGTGCTTATGTTCCTTCCGCCACAAATCCAAGACCCACTCGAACTGCACACGGTGAAAACAGCTGCCAAGTTGTTTTTCCTTGTGCTTGCTGACATTTGGGAAGCATGTTCTCAACTCTCAAAAAAATGTTGTTTGTGTGGCAGCCCTGTATTTGTGTCCTGACAAACACCCCCTTGTGTGGCACCATTTGCCCTGTTTTTATTGTTGCAGCATCAGATATTCTTTGTGTGTAATGCACAAGAAATGTGGTGAAACCCTCTCTTCACATTACATTTCAGTATGTTTCATGCTCGCTTTACACTACATTATGTACTTCCTCTGTCCTATATTGAATGTCATAAATTTGAACGACAAGATTCGTTACAGAAACGCCCTTGAATTACAAAGGGAGGTCGTGAGAAGAGAGACTGGGCCCCAAAACTACCAATTTTCACGGAGAAAAAGTGATACCCCATCCCTTCAAGCTTTGTGTCGAAGGTAAATTTTGGCCATTTTTGAGCGAGAAATTGAGTTTCACCAGGCAAAAGACCCTTGCAACAAATTGATGCCAAATCTGCAATTCTTAAGAGATTGATTGGAATTTTCGACCACATACTCCAAACCCATAAATAAGCACAGCTTTGAACGGAATTTTACCATTAACAGCCTTTATGATGGAGAAATAATGTGCCAAAGTCATACCTGACATTTGATATGGGACAGATGAGTATGTTGCAGCACATATATTTTGTACTAAATTCTGTAGGACATCTTACAGTGCCATGCTTTGAAGCAAAAGGGCCCCTGCATTTGTGGAATCTGTCAGTGGGTGTCCAATAGATCTGGAACTCTGTTGACAACATTTCAGAATGGAAGTATTCAACTAACATTTCTCATTACTCTGTTTGCAGATGAGGGATCAAACGTGGACCCATGGAAACCTGGCCTTGAAGAGGTCTTGTGAGACATGCACACCTGTGAGGGTCGTCCGACAAAAGTTGGCAAAGTGGGTTGAGAGCTGTACCTGTCTCTCCTGCCGTATCTGTTTCTTTTCTTCCCTTTTCTTAATGGTGGTGGTGGTGGTGGTGAGGTGGTGTGGTGTGGGGGGGAGTTTGAGAACAGACGGTCCTTTTGTGTGGTTGAAGGTTGGTATGGTGCATCGCAGGGCACCGATGAAAAGTGACTCACATTGATTTTCCTGCTTAAAGTCTGGAAACTCCGTAAACTAAGAAAAGCAGTGTTGGTTTGAGTCCTGTGGCACTGCACATGTCAGAATTAGCTGTTGAGAATGCATACAATATCTCTCAAATGGTCTCAAAACACATTGCTACATGTTTTTAAAATTGCAGTTGTGCGAACTTGTTGATGGCTTGTTCAGCAAGCCCTCTAGGCCTGTGTCTGTGGAGCATGCTGGAAACCACATCACAGTACATCTGTGAATTCCTGTTTTAGGTCGACAAATACACGAACATACGTGTACGAAGGCTTGTACAAAGTCAAGCAGGCGCTGCAAGCCGAAACTGGTAGTGGAGCGGCTGGGCAGTCAGGGGCAAATGGCATGCTTGTCTGCAAGTTTGTTATGGAGGGTATTCCTGGGGAGTTCCAGGCATCTGCCTTGGTGAAGTACCAGCAATGGTACTCATACCGGCCGGAGAAACGCCGACTGGTATGGCGATGGATGTGGACCTCAATGGTTTGCACGCACATGCAGCGATGCAAATGTCTTACTACCTGTCATCAAAACTGTTGTGCTTTCAAGTTTACTTGTCATATTGGGGAGTCAGGTGTTGGAATTGTCTTATCATTTGCAGTGCTTGCTCATTGTGCCTTGTTTTGTTGCTTGTTGTTTGCCTGTTTTCAACTTCTGTTCTATTAGTTAGCATGTGGACTCATCCAGAACTTTAGTCCCTGACATTGGTCAAGTTGCCAGACAGAATCACCCTGTCAACTGTGTTGCCACTGTTGTTGTTGGAATCAGCCAAATTGATAGCTTGTTTCCTTGTGAGTGACGAATGCACTGAGAATTGGCAGGTGAATGCAACCCAAATGCGTTGCTGAGAGAAGCTATGAATGGCTGTGGTCGATCCAAGTAGGTTGCCTTGCTGACGACCAGGGAACGAGCGGTGCACCCCAAGATGGCTTCCGACCAAAGCGTCAAGCCTCGATGGGGTTTTGGAGCTACTAACGAGGAAGTGTGGAAGCTGGACCATGAACGGCTGATCAACATCAGAAGTAGGTCCACGAAATTCACCATTCACCATTGTTCCACGTCACACAGTGATGGACTCACTACTGATATAGGGCGATTGATTGGGCACCACCACACCATAGACGAGTTAGAGGAGACAACCGCTCAGCAATGCTAACAAGGAACAACTGCGCGTTGCCGAGCATTGTGCTTTAGTGGCTGATGAGGGAAAGTCAGACAGTGCTCATCCCCTTGGATCGTGAATTGGAAGGTGCATTCATGAAAAGAGGATTGGGTAGACAAACAAAAGTGCTGACAAAAGTAATGGAATTGCCAATTATAACAGTATTAAAGTGTAATAGAGCAAAGCTATGAGAGACCATGGTAAAAATGTGGCACAACCACTCTGGCAATTGTCTGGCAGCACTTCCCCGAATCTTCACCTTCTCTCATAGTGCAACAAGTGTGGCTGCAGAACGCCATGGCTTTCTGTTCCTCAATTTAGACCAGAAATCAGGGAGGAAAAAGGAAATGCTATTGGAACTTTGCCCAATTATTCAGACAATGGGCAGCTTGATGGTAGGAGCAATTGATGAAAAATGAAGCTGGTATGGGCTGTGTATGGACCACAACCAACTAGATTGGCCATCTTGATATGGTTGCTTTGTCTGATTAGAACCATACATGTATCGGGGCCCATAGATTGACAGCATTTATCTTGGCATTACATTCAATGGTAATTTTGATGGCAAATTGAGGAGGGGATGTGTCACTGATTAACAGGTCAAGAAACTTGATGGGTCTTAACCTTTTCCAATGGTATTGATGGAATTGTTGTAAGAAGTGCCATCAAGGGGACTTGAACCTTTGAAGTTTTGATGAACTAGGTTGTGCTTTGAGGCCACCAACCTTTTTCGGGTTAGACTTGGAGAATGATGGGATATGTGATATCGTAGCACTCAAAAAAGTGATATTAGGATGATCAATGGGTAGTTGTGTGGGTTGAGGACGCTCAAACACAAGGTTGCATGGGCGCTAATTGCTACAAGCTTTTGTTTGAGGCTATAGTTAGAATTTGACAAGTTCGATTAGCATTGGGGTGCAATTAGGAGCTCATTGTGTGGTACAAACCGGTTGGTGGAATCTAACGTACCAAATCGATCGGTCACTAGTGTAGTCAGATGTTTTGACTTGGCAAGTAGTGGGAGGAAAAGTAGTCATAAAAAGGGTATAATAGAGGTGCCCACCATAAAACCTTGAATGATGGCTTTGGTTGTGTGTTGTGGCGTTCAATCTTTAGCATGTCTTGGATGATTATGGGTTCTAACCCTAGTGGATGGACTTTGTAGTTAATGTTAGCTGTTTTTAGTAAAGGTCCAGTTCTCTATACCTGACCCGTGCACCACATGCAAGCATGTGCCCGTACCAAGAAAGTTAGTTGTGTCAAGGGGTCAACTGCCAAAGAATAGGAGATGGTCAACGGAGGGGGGTGAAGTGGACAACAATGGTGCGCCTTTGTTAGTTGACAAAGAAGCGAGTATGGATAATTAAGGGAGTTAGTAAAAGCTCTTTAACCTTAGGGGAAATTTGAAAATTTAGATGACAATCTATAAAAATTGAATAGGACATTGGTTATTGCTTGTTTGTGTCAAAATGGAGAAATGAGGCAAATGGAACTCACTTGATTTGAGTGTTGTAATTGATAATTGTGGGTTAATTAAATGGCATTGGACTAGATAATTGCCAAACTGATTTTGGGGAAATAAAATTAGCATTTGTGGGTTATGATAATTTGAATGGATGGAAGTGATAAGTGATACGTTGATGAACATTAGTTCGTTAGTATAAATAATGAGACACGTGGCTGTGCTTGATGGGGCGCTTGGGAAAACTATCAACTTGATTAGGATAAGAATTACGAGGATGTTGTATTGCTAGTTTCCAAAAGTTCTTGCATTGGTTAATGAGACAATGGACAAGGGAACATGATTTGGTATCGTTCAATATGTTTTCGGACACATTGAAATTGCCAACGAAGGCATGCATCTTATTGTAGGGGCGTTGAGCATAATTGTGAGCTCAATAATCTAGGTTGGACTCCCATTATGGATGAGAAGGGAAGGTTTATTGTAAGAACTACTGAGGAGGAATATTGAAGTACTTCCTTCGTCCGGAATTAATTGTCCTCTATTTAAGAGATGAATTACATTACAAGAACGATATGAAAATTATGAAAATAGCTCAAAATTGGAAAGATTAGGTCCCAAAACCCTTAACTACCAGTTTTCAAGGAAAAAACCTTAGTCCCAATCCCTCTGAGTAGCCCCCCCAAAACGCCTCGCCTTGTCCAAAAAATGTGCGTTCACATTCCACGTCCATGGGAGATCCCCATGGATTTGTGCCCTTCCTGTCCTGGCATGTGGCACGGGGAAGTCATTGCCCCCATCATGGCGAAGTGTGGCATCAAGCACGTGGAAGAGAGCTTGCCAAACACACTCAAGTGTGTCGGGATCGTGATCATAGAAGGCCGTTGTCACGGAGTTGACTATGTTCTGCAAATTTCCTCTCTCCTTGATCTGCGATCCACGGACTTGGAACGAATGAAAAAAAAACAAGGTCCAAGACATTAAAGTTTGGACTTTGTGCTGGCTGCTACTGCACAATTATGTTGTAACCTTGCTTGGAGCATTCCGCCTCGATCGATGCTTGAATCGACGATGTCGTGTGCGGCTTTGCCCCATCAATTTGGACAACAACATGCTTCTTCAAGTGCTTATAAGCATCCCTGATGGCAGGGAAGACTTTTTCTACCATCATGTCCCTCCAAGGATCCCCATCCACTGAAACCAACTTCAGTTCTGCCTCTCTGGTAGCTCTATGCTTGCTTCAACGCACCGCAAAACCCTCCCTCACGAATGGCCAGTTCCTAATCAATCCATTAAACATGGCCCCGTTTACCCGCTTGTGGGGTTGCCCTATGGCAGCTAAGAACATCGCTTGCTTTATGAAACCTTTGCTCTGTACCTTTGGAGCACCGGGACGCCCATCCTCTTGAAGAACCCACACTTTCTAGGCATCTTTCATCACATAGAACCACTTTTCATCTATGTGGATCGTGTTTGCAAAATCGAAAAATTCCCACTTTTCCACCCAGCTTTTCGCATGTGGCTGACAATCCAGCGCAGCCTAGCATATCCCTGCTCTTGTGTGAGACACAACTTGATCCATATGCCTATCCTTCTTGCACCCATTCCCCTCAAGTGCTCAAATTGTCGATTTCGGCAAATCTGTCGTGGCAGCCAATTCCTGAATCGTTTGCGATCTAACGGGGAGATCGCCAACACCTTCGATCGCACCTTGTCGGCAACATTGGGGCGCCTCCTGCAGTTGCCCTGACATTGGCGATGAAGGTCGAAAACTCCTCGCCCAGAAATTTGGGCCCTGAAGACAGCTCCGATCTGCCGGATCGTCCTTGAATTGCAGCCATAAGCCGCGGCGAGTTCGGCGATCAAGCCCGCCGGAACTCGTTTTTTGTCGCCCTGCCTCTTCATTAGGACCGCTCTGACCTTCAGTCTGAACAACGTTGAAAGTTCTTCATAGGCGGTTTTGTTTCGCCGCCGGGAACACGTGCCCCTCACCATCGTGAAAAACGGCCGTTTCGATGACTTCATTGAAAATGGGTGGTTTTTCGGCTTGAGACCCCTTGCTACGAAGTATTGCCAAATTCTCGATACTTGAAAGATTGACTTGAAATTTTGACTGTATACTCCTAAAACATAGGAACAACTTTGGAAGAAATTTCATTGAAAATTGAAGTATTCGTGATAGAGTAGTACAGTGCCAAAATCATAGAGGACAATTAATTCGGAACAGAGGAAGTATATGTTGTTGTGCCAAGGACTGCTCAAACATCTTTATGCCTTTCTATGGGGACAGTCGAAAATGTTCTTCCATCAAGTGTGTTGTCCACCACCGGCCTGAACAAGACACACATAACATTGAGTGTTGCGCGGGAGCCGGCTGCCGGACACCGCCCCCCACTAGGTCCCTTTGCCTTTGGCCACTCATTGCATTTGGTGCCGGTCACCGGTCCTCGGGGTCCATTCAGATCTTTGGATGTCAAGGTGTTGCTGCCCCTGTATGCGTGGTGGGCCCTCTCTATGCATGGATCCGGTGGCCTTGCCATCCGAGGATGGCGCATTGCGGAATAGCCTGCACCCAGGGTTGCGAGGCTCGTGTGGTGCGTGTTAGTGAGCTAAACAAAGGTTGCATGGGGTGTTTTGACACCACTCTATTTGCTAGCTTTTGATTGGTCAGTTTGGGCCTATCCAAAGACCCAAAGACAAACATGTACAAAGTACAAGAGTCTAGTGGCCGTGCCATGTCCAATGCACCCCAATATCGGTTCATGTGCCGATACTCTAACCGTATTCTTCCTCCTTGGCCTGTCCCAAAGCGCTAGGACTTATAATGGCCATATTTTCACCAACAATAAGGGGTTTAGGATAAATTCAGTAGTTGGAGAGATCTGGAGATCATGATTAATACGTATAAAGGGTCCAATCCCACTACTACTCAATAGTGAAGAACCAATGGTCAATACTAACTTCCCCACTATCATTTCCATAACATTGAGTATATCAAGGACCTTTCACAAGCAACACTAGGCTACATGATCTCACATTGTTAGCAATTGACTCTAGGGAGCATTCAAAGCTCAATGTTGATTAAATGTTAAAGCATCGTTTTGTGTTTTTTAGATATTTGTGAATGTATGTCACCTTTCATAGGAGCATTCCTAAGCCTTCACATTCCCAAGATGCAACATCAAGCTTTCTTTTAGCAAAGAGCAAAGCACGATGAGTGTTAGAGAGGTGTGGGGTTGAGAGCTAATGAGTGAAATATGATAAGATCTTGATAGTCTACTCATGATACATGAAAACTCATTTAGCATGAATTGATCTCATAACCTCTGAGGTATGTGTTACACTTAAGTTATAGAAGGGGGGGGGGGGCTCATGTCCTAGACTTCATGTCCTAGACCTAATAAGGTCTAGGTTGTTTGGAAAGGCGGGTCCAGACTTAAATGCGTTTGGAACCCCAACTCGCAAGAGTGTATCAGTATGCGTCTCTAGAGCATAGGGGAGACTACACTCTTTGAATCCTTGGACTATTTGGGTAGAGTATTTCATGCACGTCTCGTATTCATACCCTTTCAATTGGTCATTCTGTCCTAAAGGTATAAGAATGGTTCTTGGAGGCTAAGGAATAGTTGACTTTGGGTTGTATCATTTCAACGACATCTTGGACCCGCGTATTGGCATATTAAGACGTTATGGAAAAATTGCCATATTTATTATCATGGGTTTTGGATAACTGTTTGTGGAATTAGCCATTTGGATACCTGTAAGCGGGTAGCGTAGCCTAAAGAAACGGTTGGCAAAAAAACTCTATCTGAAAATCAATTTCCCCGAAAAGCACTTGATGCACTAGTAACGAAAGGCGACAAAAATATCATTTATGAATCAGCCCCATCGACCAAGTAGCCTATGACGGTGAGCTATCAAGCAACCAAAAAAGCTTCATAGCATAGGTGGGCTGACGGAGCTTTTGGTAGAGTGGGAATAGGAATGGTATTTGTTTTTTCAGTTCCCGTTGCATTCCCAACCCGTTCTAGCCCATTCCACCCTCGTTTTCGCCTATTCCAACCTTATTCCGGCTGGGATTGTCACATGCGAGGGCATTGTGACCACCCCGGCTGACACACCCAGCCTCCACCCAGCTGCTCCACCACTGATAGCGGCTCCAACTGGCCGGGGCGCCTCTCCACGCCCCACCCCTACCACACCCCACCGCATTGTTGCCTCTCCACACAGCTAACGGCCAGATGGTTCGAGTGGGCAACCCTTTGACAAAGAGACAGTGCCCTGTGGGCACCCAATCTCGCCAGCAATGGGGCTCAGTCGAGGCCCTTGCAGGTGGCGGAATTGAGCACCCGCGCAGGGCGCCATTTTCTTGGGAAAAAAGTGGCACCTCATGGGCGCTGGATCCCGCCAGTGATGGGGGCCAATCGAGGCCCCTGTGGGTGGCAGGATTGGGTGCGTGCAAGGTGCCACTTGCTTGGTTGAGGTGGTTTGAAAGCATGGTGAAGCATTTTCGATAGTTGTACTCTTTGGGCCCTAACTTCAGAAAGGAGCATTATCTCGCTACACTGCAATTGCATGTGCTTTCTTCCATATGAGTTCATGGAGGTGGGTGTTCATGTTGTAAAGCAATACATTGCATTTGGAAGTCAAGATTTTGTGCTCTTTCTCATTGGTGTGACTTGGGGAGTGGTCAGAAGCTGCTTGTTGCAAACAAGTCATTAGTAAGGGTGTAAATTGAGGTGCCCACCACATTATGCATTGTCTAAGGACTTTGGTTTTGGTGCTAAACTTCTGGCATACTTTCAATGGTAGCGGATTTAACTTCTGCCAAGTGCTGACAATTTAATCTATTACAAACATTGTTTGTCAAAGGAATGGTGGGCCTTGTGTCGTCTCACAAGTTGATGTGAGGCAAAGAGACTCAATCGAATGGAAATTCCTGCACATTATCATTCAACGAAGCTTTGTACTCTTGGGGGCCTTAGCACATCAGAATTCACAACAAATTGTGATTGCTTGGTCCAAGTATTCGAATTGAGACTGTTTGACCCTTGATCAAACAGCATCTATGACAAGTCCCATTTATCCAATTGAAATCCATCTCAACAATCCCATACACACATGGTACAAGCCAGGATCCCTCCAATGGCAGTGGTTCTCAGTTGTTAAAATGTCTGCTTGTGCCTTTGTGGTATTTTCAAGTTTATTCAGGTGCATTTTTATCAATGCCAAAGCAATTGCAGTTCACTATAATATGGGGTTATGCAAGGCAGCTTATGCATGACATGTTTTGTCTATTTCTGTCCATTTGATCACTTGCTTTTGATGGGGACGACACGCAACCCATGCCTACATACTTCCTCTGTCCTGAATTAATTGTCCTCTATGAATTTGATGTTGTACTTCTCCATCATGGAATCTTCGATTTTCAATCAAATTTCTTCCAAGTTTGGATTATACTGTCGAAATCTCCAGCCAATCCATTGGCTATTGAGGAATTGAAAGTACTTTGTATCAAGGGCTTTCATCTAAATAAACCTCGATTTTTTGGGTCAATACTGACCGAAATTTACCTTTTACCAATGCTCAAAGTGGTTGTGTCTCACTTTCTTTCTTGAAAATTGGTTAGGGTTTTCAGACCCAACATTTCTGATTTTAAACTCCTTTGTGATTTTGAGGCCGTTGTTGTAATGAATTGTCTCTCAGTAGAGGGCAATTTTTTCCTGACAAAAGAAGTACTTTGCTATACATAGCATCAGGTTGACTGCCTGGTTTGGTTTTACAGATAACCCCGCTGTTCTTATTGAGGACTATTCAGGGTGAGCACAGAATCATTGGCGCCTCATGAGCGCCCCTGCTTCTCGTTGGGTTGCGATCCATCGTCAGCCAGTGTAATCCAACAACCAAAGGATAGAAAATACTGGGCTACAGCATTGACAACACAATCATACCATTGCGTCTGTGATTGAATGGACAAATTGTCGCATTTTTATTCATCCTGACTAGCTATTGATGTCCATTGTTTCTTGGTTGAATCCCTGCCTTGCATCTTTTTTAAACAATCAGGTGTCTTGTGCACCTTATCAGCAGACATGTGGAGCCTTCCCAAATGTGCCATGCCCAACACAGAGACAAAGACTGATCCTAACGGTGCATGTCGTTGACTGAATTTCAGAGTTCTACTCATTTGATTGATAGATTAAGTAGCGCCTGTGCCACCTTGTGCGATGATATAGAGTTGCACTCCATTTTCTTGGGACTGAAGACCAGAATGAGTTCTCATTTGGAAACTCCCAACTCTAGTTTTGACACCCTTGTAGCTGTGCAGGACCAACGAACGTGTGTTCATACCTGTGGTAAACGAGTATGACAAAACCATGCCTCCTTCGCCAGAGGATTTTCAGTATGAGATGAACATAGTGCTGAGCGAATCTGTTGAACCATTGCTTGAAGAGTCGATGAGCCAGTGGAGGGTCTTTGGGTGCCAACGCCCACGAGAACCGCCATATTTTTATGAAGATGGTCTCCTGCTAGAGATGAATCTTGTTGCTGGAGTATTTGAGGTAAGAGGGCCAGGGACAAGATGAGGACTCAAAGTGCAGAAGCATTTTTGAAGGTGCTGTCTGCAAGCAAGCGTAGGAATGGTATGAAGGAAAGCACTGTTGTGCACTTGAGGTGGAAATGCGGATATTAGCAACCTGCTAGAAACCATTGAGGACATGGTGCGCCCAATAGCTGTTGTTCCAGCCCGATTGCGTCAAAAGGTTGCCATTGGGCTCTTCACACACCCAGCACCTGGCAGCTTCCATTTGCCTGTCATTCCACGACTGTAGCAGAATGGATATCACACTCAGCATAGCAGGTATTTTTTGCTGCACATGCAATAGCATATTGTCATAGCGGTAATATTTTTTGCAGCAATGTAAATCAGTCGTGTCCAAGAACACGCGATTCCAGCAGGTGCCATGTATCACTCGATGAACCCAGGTGCCAATAGGCGCCGACGCAGCTGTCGTTCTGGGCGAAATGATTACTGATTGTTTTGTGACATTTTGATCAAATATTTCGATTGCAATTTGGTCGAGGTTCTTTGAATTGCTTTAAGTGTTGTGGACTTTTGGGATGTTTTGAGAAAGTCTGCAGTGTGTCATGCGTCATGTCTGATTTCAGATATTTTCCTTGGATTTTCAACATGGCCACATGTCCTCTCGCTCATGATAAAGTGCCCCTCATCATGCCATTCTTCGTTGCAATTCAAATGTGGTGTGCTGTGATTCAGTGTGATCACAGTGAGGAAGTCTGGGCCACGTTCCTCGTACACCCTCCATGTTCTGCCTTACTATGATCTATTGCTTGCAAAGCAGTTCATGCCACATAACTGGTTCCTTTTTTGGTTCCAACTGTGGTCGGAATTAATAGACGCAATGCAATATGCCCCCGTCTCTTTCCTGCAGCTCTGTATGGGGTCGCAGCTTTACGTGAGACCAGCTTTTCGAGGATGCCTGGCTCTCCATTGGGCTCATGGTTGTGCGCGCAGTGTGGCAGCTCCTGCGGCAAAGAGTGTGCCTCGAATCGCGTCGTTGCAAAGGGCATATGCTACCCTCTGGAGATTTTCTACACGGGCAAGAGCAAAGGGTGGGGCGTCAGGTGCAGTGCGGACATCCCTGCAGGGGCCTTTGTGTGCAAGTACACAGGGGAGCTGCGCACCGACGTTGAAGCCGTAAGTTGATTGGGTGGCACCCTCCCAATTCCTCCTCTTCGTCCGCTCCCTCCCTGCAGCCTTGGTATTTTGATGCATGCGTTTTCTGGGCTGTCTATGTGCGTTTGCACATGGGTTGCAGCTGCGAGTGTACGTCCAACGTTCTGGATGGGGTGGTTTCTCCACTGCAGTTGCTTGGGCGTTGAGCTGCCGGGGTACCTGGATGATTAAATGTCCTACGCAATGCAAACTAGTCTAGCAGCCGACTGGCTGAAAAGCTGGTACTCGGATGTGGATATGTGGAGCCTGCTACAGTCGCTGACATTGCTCCTCCTATTTGTTGCATCTTTGGCGACTAATTCACGCTGAGCCACCTCCACCTCTGTGTTGGGGTGAGATTAGTATTGCGTTGAATCCGTGGGGTGCACTGAAATGCGCTGAGACGTGCCTGTGTGCAGGAGGAGATGGAAAATGATGAGTACTTGTTCGATTTATCAAACTTCATAAAAATGAGGAAAAAGTATTTGAAGGGCACTCTGGACACGGGGGATGAGATTGTTCCTTTGCCTTTCTCTGATGATGAATTGCGGAAGGATGACTACCATGGCCGATATCTAGTTATCGACGGTCGTTGTAAAGGTAGGCTAGATCTGCTGGTAGTACTGCAGAATTGCTGCGAATTGCTGTAGTCTCGTTGCAAATTCATGGGTGTATCGAAGTTCTGATGTCAGATGTCGTCTTGAAGGGCCGCTATAAGCACCACTCTTTTGGAATGCAGCTTGGCATTGAACCTGCAGCTAATATGGAATGGCTATCAGCAGTTCACGGTGATCCCCAGTGTGGAAGTTCTCTGTGCCTCCATTGCTTTCTTTGATGCGGTTTCCGGATTTGGCGACTTTCTCAGACCGGAAACAGAGAACAGCACCGCAAACAACGACCCTATGCAGCATGGGTCATGTTTGCACAGCAGCTGTGCAATGTGGAGTCGACGTGGGCCTGCGCCTGAGATGCTCAGAAGGTTTGGAATTCTCAACTGAAACACAGGGGCTTCTGTTGCCACAGGCAATGTTTCGCGCTTCATTAACCATGCCTGTGGCGAGAAGATCAATCTCGTCGGCCAACCCGTGCTGACGCCACCCTTTTCCAATGGTCTGTTCTACGACATTGCATTCTTTGCGATTCGTCACATACCCGCCTACGAAGAGCTCACCTACGATTATGGCTACTTGAAGGGGGACGTCAATAACCGGCAGTTGGAATGTCATTGCGGGGCAAGAGACTGCAAGAAATGGCTTCTCTAGCCGGTTGCAACAGGGTCTCTTGACTCAATACACCTCGCGACTACAATGTGTACTAGCATCGACAGTGCCTAGGCAGTGGGCGTGCAGGTTTGTGCAGTTGAACTTCAAAATTCCTCCGAAACAGGGCAAGGGATGTACAAAACAGAAATTGAGGGTTTGTGTTCTGACAGTTCGCAGCTGCCGATACGATCTGCTATCAAGACTGCTGTGTGACAATGCAAGATTGTTCCAGCGTAGATTATACATTCTGGCGTTTCCCCAACGCTGTGCAGTGCAACGCTGTGCAGTTGCGATTGGCTCGAAGCTGCCATCGTCAGTACGTTTGAGAGTGTCCGTTGCAGACAGATCTTCATATTTGGAAGCTGCATAAGGGAAGACGCTATGTCGATTTGGGTATTGTTGCACCATTCTCGAAAAATGGGGAGAAAACGAGAACAGTGATCGAAGATGAGGTGCAGATGGAAGACCTTGGAAGGGCACTGTCACATCGACAGCAGACGATGGTTGTTTAACGCGTTTGCAGCAGTAGTACTCCGCGCACATGACCACACAGTCAGCGTAAACGGTGTTGCAGTACTCCCATGCAGCAGGCTGCACTTCAGAACGAGAAACAGGCAGCAGTACACTTCCCACCGCAGATGCAGTCATACAGGTGGTGGTAAGCGAAGTCCCAAAGGTGGACCTGCCACCCTCGGTCGTATAAATAGCAACACTTTCCAAATAGACGTTAGGGCATATTTACAGACCGGCATTCAATCAGACATGCACATCGGGTCACGCCGGACCCTGGTCTGACTAGTCCACCATTACATACCCCCACTTCGGTATTGTTTGTGACCCAACCCTGCATATACAGTGCAGGTCTACACTCACCAACACACCATACTTCAGTCAACATGAGTCAATAGCTAAAATGGGTTAGTAGTTACTCATGCATTCCAGCCCCACGACCAGTATACTGTCTTGGACCTCCCCACCATGTCACAACTCAATATCCTTTCACGGAAGCACATATTGAGAGTAAACATGCACTCCAAGTTGGACCCAGCCCCAGGCCCTCGCATAGCTCATGCCAAGTTACCCAGCACTTCGGACCCCGGAAGGTCATGGGTCAGAACTAGCCCTGATCCCAGTCAAAACACATGGAAACGCCCCGCTGTGCACACCTACCTTCCCTGGCTGGTCGGGACTAGCCCTCGGCGAGCCCCTGATGGCTGGAGCGGCGTCACCCCGTCTACCCCAATCATATTGGGTGTTTTGGGCACGAGCTGCAGAAAGCCTCCAGTTAATTTTGTTCGAGCTCGCGGGTGGTGCACAAATGGTAAGCAAACAGCAGGACTTGTTACAGGATAGCCCGGTCTTGTTCAACAATGAGACACCATTCCTCCGGTCAACTGCAGAATAAATAGCCTTGTAGCCTACCGTGTCACCTTCTCACTCGCACCAAATCTCTGCCCGTGTCCCATTCCCAGAACACTGCCGCAAATCCACACAAGACTCCTGCATCCCCGTTGTTCCATCAGCTCTAACTACTCTGATGTTGGCTACCTCTTCACACCGGGAACTCCAATTATTAACCCAACACTAAACCCCCGACTCTGATCTGCGGTCCGCCGACTCCCACTCTGACTCTGAGCTACCCTCTTTGTCCGAAGGCCCCATGGCAACCTCGTGGTGAACTGGCCTTGCGCCCATCTGCTCCATGCAGTCCACACGCTCATCGTCCCATTGTATCTAGGCCTACCCATAGCTCCTGCTTCCGCCCTCCGTAGCCCATGCTACCTCAAGGTAGACCAGGTCCGGTCTGCCGCACCACGTCAAGCCACACTCCCCATTGAATCTCCATTTGAGCCTTGGTCTAGCAGGGAACAAAGCAGCAGAGTGGCATGGCGCCTTTTGCGGGGAGCCAAGCCAAGATGGCCCCCTAGAATTCATGGATGGGCATGATGGAAAACCATCCATGCGGCTTCTCGTTGCCTCTCATGGTGCACCATGACTAGTGTCGACCTGTTGCTCACTTTTGCGCATAGCTCCTCATCCAGCCGCTCCACTCGTGTCCGCACAGTCTGAACCTCCGTTGACTCCATTGCTGGTACCACCTGCACCTCCCTATATCGCTCTTGGATGGCTTGGCATGGTGCGACATATTCAGACACTAGAGGGAAGACTACTGCGCGGTCAGTGGCGGTCTTATACTACTTAATGGAGCACTTGAGCTTCCATTATGGGTGTCCATAGTGTGGCCTTCCAATGCGCCACTCTGCCAACTAGCACCCTATTTGTGCAAGATCCCACTCTAGCTTGCGGTGCCACACCGCCAGGGGTAGTGAACGTTTCGTCATGTTGCTTTCAACCTTGTGCGGCCGGGCGTGCAAGCAAAATAGCTCTATGCACCATTTCCACCATGTCCTTCATGGCCACGTCCCTCGTGTTAGATGGGATCCCACTGACTATCCGCATTTGGGCTTTCAATGTACCGCGGTACTCTAGGCGCCCTTCCGGTATGTCGGGGTGCGCAATGCTACCTCTCCAGTGCTCTTACTACCCAATGTTATCCTGCCTGTCTAACTTGGTCAATGCAGCCCCATTACCATAATGTTTCATGGTTTTGGCAGCACTTTCCTGTGCCTAAAGTGCATTGGCACTGCGGTATACATCGCCCTCTACAACATTGGAAAATGCCATTTTTTATAATTGAAACAGTGGCATACTTAGGCCATCCTATTCAGTGAGGTCATCGGCGGTGGTTGTGAAATGAGCAAGCACCATAATGGGCAAAGATGGCTGTTCATAACACTCCATTTTGTGGTAGCTCGAATAGTATATTCAGCGTCAATTTGACAATAAGGCCTCTCCAAGCGTCAATCCTTATGTCGATGTCAGGACGACCCAGCAACCTTACATAACACAGCTAGACAATTTCGAAGTGTTTTTAACGAACATAAACTGCCAAAATTGCAGCAATTGGAATGCGCTAAAAAAAACGTGATGATCAATACCATTTTAGGTGATCGGGCCTGCCCCAATGGCTAGCCATTTGGGGTATGTTGGGGTCTTCATTTAAATTTGATGGCTTGAGGGGGGGTTTGGAACAAGTCATGAGTTGTCTGCCTTGGATCAATGGCGTTTTGTATATCTTCAAATCTTTTGGCAAAATTGTGTCAATTATATAATAATTAAGCATTGAATTGACGCTAAACATAACACTTTCAACATAGCGCCTTCCCTATTGTGACAAGGGACCTGAGGGAAATCATTCTTTCGAAATATCTTGTTAGATGTCCCGCATTTCTGGTCTACGGCTTTTCTGGACAATACAGTAGTGCGTTGTTCCTGCCATCAATTGTTCATTGTATTCTTCAAGTTTTATTTACATCAATGCAAATAGGTTGTTGCAAGCCCCGCATTTGCCCAACAGGAGTAGTGTCCATGATTTGTTCATTAAAATCGTAGCCATTGCACCAACGAAAACTAGCATCCAAAATTCCTAGATTCCTGGAAGATATTGTTAATGATTGAAAGAAGTGCCCTTGCAAGAAGACAAGAAATGATAGCAAGAACAAATGATTGGCGCAGAGTTGAACTGCACTCGTGTCGTTTTGGTGTATGCTATTCAAGGCATCTTTGGTACTCCACGATTGCAAGGACGGCACCGCGTTCCCAAATTGACTAGCACATAAAACAAGCCTCGTCTGATGGCATTGCAATAGAGGTGACAGGACCTGACAGTACTTAATTTTAAGCAACTTATGGGTCTTGGAGTAGGGCGCTCGTGGCAATCATTTCTTGTTTCCCAAAGAGAACCAAACTTAGATTTGCAATAATGCTTCAAAAAGTAATTGTTGCATCAGTTGGGAACAAACACTACCGTAGAGAATGGGGGATACACCACCCCCCGCGCCCAGAGGTGGGCCGTCCATGAATGGGGACGGACTAGGAACGGGGACGGGGACGGGAACGGGGACGGGAACGGGGACGGACCAGAGTCCGTCCCCGTCCTTGGGCCGGCAGGCCCAAGAACGGCCAGGGACGGATCCGTCCCTGGCTGGGAACGGACTGGGACGGATCTGGGACGGTATGCAGCCGTCCCAATTCCGTTCCAGGGCAGTACGGCCCACCTAGGAGTCCGTTCCTGTACTGCCCAAGGCCTGTCTAGAGTCCGTTCCAGGCCGGTCTAGAGTCCATTCCAGGCCATTCCGAAGGCCGTTCCAGGCCGTTCTGAAGGCCGTCCCAGGCCGTCCTAGAACCCGTTCTGGAAGCCGCTTCACAGTACATAACAACATCAAATTCATGCGTGGACCAATAAGAATGCAGCGATCAGATTTGACGCATGGGCCGCGCGCCCCACGGTCCACAAACGTGGTGCCCCTGCCCCCCTGCGACACAGTTTGCGCCTATTGCGATGGGTGGCAAGACCAAGCAGACGCAGCGGCGGCGGCATGTGAAGGCCAGGGAGTCACGGCCCCCGGCCCGACATCACCAAGGCGGCCCCCCACAGCCTGCGGCAGGGGATGCCCGGGGCCAGACAGAGGGGCGCCCGGAAAGGCGGTCCCCCATCCCCCCAAAGTGAGGGATCTGAGCATGCGGGGACGGCAGTGGCAGCGGCAGGGGGGGAAGGCCAGGGGGCGTCTGTTGGCGGCAGCGCCCCACTCACGGACCTATTTGACTTTTCGCATTTGGTGGCGGGGGGCCTGGGGGACTCGGATTTGGAACCCAGCACGAAGGGGGCTCTGAACCTACAACAGCTGCCAGCTGTTGGGGCATCTAAAGGGCAGTTGCCGGCCGGGGATCCCGAGGGGGCGTCCGTGAGTGGCAGGGTGGGGTCTGCATCTGTGCTGGTGGTGACACCTGGGGGCCCATTGAGGGCATCGGGGGCTGCCTCTGGAAGCGAGGTCAAATGCGCGGCCAGCAGCGAGGGTGGGAATGCACCCTCAAGGGCAAAGCGGGCCCGAACGGAGGGAGGGGGTGGGGTGGGGGTCGCCTCTGGTAGCAATAGGTGTGTGGCCCCACCGTTGGGGCCTGGGCAGAGCGGCAGCCGGTGGGTGAAGCCATTGTATGTGGAAGAGGAGGGGCGGCCTGGCATCCTTGCAAGCTACGATAGTGTTACGGGGAAGGAAGGCGACCACAGCAAGATCATTTGCCGCATATGCGGCAAAGGGATTTCCTTCAAGTCGTCATCCTTCTCGACTGCGGAAAAGCATATGGGGCACCACAAGGTCACGCGACGGACGTTGTCTGTTGCCGTGGAGCTGGCAGACAAAGCACGGGCGGATGGTGTCGCTTTTCCCATGGCTGAGTTTCTTGCACGGACGGCTGAGGAGGGCCGTGAGGTGGGAGTGGCACATTACATGCAGCAGGAGGCCTTTACCACAGGAACCGCCCTGTGGCAGCAAATGCAGTCAGCGATCACCCGCTGGATCGCAGCGGATAGCATTCAACTATCCGTTGTTGAGTCTCCAAACTTCCGCCGCATGTGCAAGGCACTCAACGGCCGCTGCCCCTCCTTCAGCCGGAAGGCCATCACCAACGAGGTCCACTGTTACCACGTCGTCACATGCATTGTGTGCAATATGTTTTGTTCTCCCATGATGTCCATGTGATACAGTCCGAAGCACACAACTGTTTTGGTTGTCAGCCTGAAAATAGTGTCTTTGTTGTTATCGCAGGTGGCATCCATGCACCGTCAGGCGGTGGAGAAGCTCCGGGGGATGGAGGAGTGGAATAAGGTGCAGCCAGCCTTCACCTGCAACCTTTGGCGCTCTCGCACGTGGCGAGAGTATTTTTTAATGACCATGCACTGGGTGGAGGAGACGCACCAGCATGACGGCCATGCCAACCGCCAGTGGCGGTTGCGGAGCAGGTGCATGGGGTCAGTGCATATGGAGGCAAAGAGCATCACGGCTGAAGGTGAGAGGTTGTGCAGCGAATGGGTAGCAGTGACTACCCAACTGGCAGCTGGTCGTGTTGTTTGTTATTTGTGATATTCGCCTTTGTTGCTTGTCGCAAGAAGTTTTTGTATGCAGTAGTGGTGGACCTGGCCCGCAAGGAGCTGGAGAAGTATGGGATGATGGGGTGAATAGGCAGCAGCGACTGCCCAAGTACCAGCTGGTCGAGTGGTTTGTTGCTTGTCACAACGTGTTTGTGTATGCAGTGGTGGTGGACCTGGCGCGCAAGGAGCTGGAGAAGTATGGGATGACCGGCTGGTGGCTGTCCTTTGTCACGGACGCTGGGAGCAACATCAGCCGGGCTATTAGGGGGGAGCTGGCAACACATGAGGTTGGGGAGCAACCCAGAGGCGGCATGGCAGATTGGTCACGCTGTGCCTGCCACATGCTCCACAACATCGTGACCCATGGCCTGGCCAACCTACGTGTCCGCGCCACCCATACCGAAGGCTGCCAAAAGCTTTGCAGTGCAATAGACCGGTAAGTTATGATGCTGGTGTGTCTTGGTGTGTGTGTTGTTGTGCGTGCATATATGTTGATGGTTATTTGTGTGTGCTGCAACTGCTGCAGCTATTGCTGCTTCGGAATTGTTTCATCAGCAGTGTGCATGTGTCCTTACGATGGCAGGGTCTCCACGTTGGTGAACCACATGCGTGCCAGCGCGAAAGCCACAGCTGAGCTGCGAAGGCTGCAAGTGGAAATAATAAGGGAGGGTAATAACGTAGTTTCTAGTGATGAGGAGGGGGTGTCTGCATCAGAGGTGCCCTCCGATGAGTCGGTTGAAGGTGGCAGGAGGCCCAACCTGCGGAGGGTACTCCAGCTGGTGAGGTCTGTGGAAACTCAATGGAATAGTACATTTTTTATGTTGCAAAGGGCTGTGCGCCTGAGGAAGGCCATCGACAGATGGTCTGGGCTGCACCCCGAATACGATAATCCCATTGAGATTACACAATGGGGCTACCTGGAGGCCCTCCTCCCAATCTTGGCATATATCAAGAGGTGTTGTAAGAGGCTGGAGGCGGAGGCATACCCCACGGGCTCCAAGGCTCTCACCAAGCTGATGCACCTCCGGCGTTTCCTTTACAAAATGGGCGGCGTGGACAATAAGGGGCCATACAGTGGGTTAGTGCCATTCTGCAGTGACATGGCCTACAAACTAGAAGAGGCCCTCAGCGATTCCACGTGGGTCTGGCAAATGGCCGTTTTGGCTTTGATGGACCCCACCGATGAGCGATCGTTGCTAATCACTCAGTGATGTTGTTGTTGGTGTTGTGTACTGTTTCTCACTGTGGTGTCGTTCACATATTCAAAAACACATATAAAAGGTCAGAAGCAGTGCTGATGAATTGCATGGTGTGTGTGCAGTGTATGCCTGGAAGGCTACCCTGGGGTCCTACATAAAGGTACTGGAACCCATCAGGGAGAAGTTCGTGTCGGTGGATGCCGTGATGGAGGACATGTCGGTTGAGCTGCTGGAGTTGTGTCTTAAATTCGCGAAGGACATTGGGTGGTCAGAGGCATCGGGGCAAGCAGGCCTGCCGCCCCATCCTAGACAGCGGCCCGTCCGCAAGCCGAGGGAGAAGCGCATGGGGCATAAGACGTTTGACACTAGCTCTGAGGAGGATTATGATGCAACATGGCAACGGGGCCCAAGGGCAAGCGGTGCCGCGGGGCCTAACCAACCTGCAGGCGGTACAGCGGGCTGCGAAATGATGGATGCCACATAGCGGTTGATCGCACGACACGTTCAGGAGTTCTTAACCGAACGTTGGAGTTTGTGTGAGCCGGGTACCCCACGAGAGGAGGATGCACTAGATTATTGGGCACGGAATAGTGCTCGATGGCCCATAGTGGCGTGGGTGGCCCGGCACTCATTGTGTGTGCTGGCCGGAAGTGGTTCATCAGAACGGGGCTTCTCGGTATCCGGCCATACTGTGTGATCTCGGCGGGCATCTCTAGGGGACGAACACATTGAGCAGCTGACGTTTTTGTCCGGCAACACCGACTTGTAAATTACAAGTTCTAATTTTCCGGGTTCTATTGGCTTGTCTCGAATTGGCCCATGGCTCAGTGTGTGACTTGTTTTAATTTTGGCTATATGTCGAGCTTGTACATTGGGTAATGTCATGTTGCCTTTGCTGCAAGTCAGGTGTCCCTGTGAAAATGTGCCTCTTGGCCCTGAATCCGGCCTTATGAATGCCTCCGCAACTTGCACTGGTCCGCCAGTGCCCCCCCAAACTCTTAAGACCTCCAATTCGCATGGTTCGTTCCTGGGGAACGGACAGGAACGGACCTAAATGGACAAGGACAGGGCCGTTCCACGTCAGGAACGGGCCCGTTCCTGAGCCGGGACGGACCCGTCCCTGGGCAGGAACGGACCCATTCCAACTCTGTTCCGGCCCGGCCCAGATCCGGCCCAAATCCGTTCCTGAGGAATGGCCCAGGAACGGACTGGAACGGACTGGGATGGACTGGGACGGGAACGGGGACGGGTCCGTTCCTGGGACGGGGACGGACACCGTTCCCGTTCCCGTTCCTATGCCATTTGGCCGGGCCCAGCTCTGCCCGCGCCCCACGCTGCACTGAGCGTTTATATTAATATTTATAATGCAGGAGTCGTCATCTAGAGTACCGGTCCAGAAGTCGGGCCTTCGGTCCCAACGTTCTGCACTTTTTCGTTCCTGTGTTATCTATTCAAAGCCACTAACTCGCTGGCCAGGCTGGGCTGCGCTGTTGCATTGTTCATGTTTTCCATTCCCTGTCGATTTGCTCATCACGTTCTTTGCTATGTCCTTTGCCATTGTCGCTGCGCTGAGGGCTGCACAGCACTGCCGCGTGAGTTTGCCCCCGCTATGCTGCACGGGGAGTCCTTGTTGGGGGCTGCAACTTCGACCATTGAGTTTTGGGACGCGAACCATCGCCGCTGCGGCCATCAGCCCTGGACGCCGCAATGATGTGGCATTGCATCGGAAGATGGGCGTCGAGCGTAAGTGGGCACCGAGCATTGCAGCCACGACAGTGGTAGCCGCGCCCCTCCCGTTGGCCGCCCTTGAGCGTACATCAAAAATTCCACAGAGCCGCCTGCCATCCTACCACTTTCAGCGATTGAATTCTCCACCATCGCCAGCATGCCTCGCAGGATTGTTGGCCTTGCCTTTCCCAAGGAATCCCCCCTTGCATGGGGCACTTGCTGCACCCTTCCCGATTGCGACAATCCCTCCCAACTTCGACCGTTGAGTTTTGGGACCCGAGCCATCGCCATTGTGGCCATTGGTGCTGGCAATGGCTGTCAACGCCAGTGCGATGATGGGGAATCGTGTCCCACTGTTGCGACGCGCAGCTCCACACCTCGAGAGAAGGCGCTAGGTTTGGCGTGGCCTCTACCGGGATCGCCCACCACCATCGCCATCGTTCGCCATTGCCATGAGCGTGATTCGCAAGCCATCGCCGCAGCCGCATTTAGACGTGGCCGCTCAGCTTTTTTTCTGTTATTTTCTGTCTGTACTTTTTTTGAACACGAGTATTCCGTCCATCGATTTTCCGTCACTTTGCCGGGGCCGGGTTTCCGTAGGCGTTCATGCCACGTCAGCTTTCAATTTTCTGGCTCTGGAGCTGTCCGTCAAGGGGGTGTTTGCAGCCAGCGGCTTCTGTAAAAGGTGTTTTTTTTCCGTTGCCTTTCCTGGCGTTCCGTTGCCATCCGTCACGGAATTTGAGATTCTGGTAGTGTTCCATTGGTCAACGGCAGTTTCTGTTGGAGGCAATTTTTGCCTGTACATACAGGGCCACAGCAGTGATATAACGAGGTGCAATATTAATACATGTATAAACAATGCATGTCTCCCTATTTGCAGTCCACGCCATCATAAGTGCTACCTCGGCCGGTACTCCTTGCCAGACAGGGGACACGAACCGCTGTTCTTTCCCAGCCATCCCTTGCAAACGCTACACTACTTACATGAACACACACCGGGCCCAAAGGCAATCCCCCGCTGCGTTTTCCCGGCCAACCCACGGCCGGTACTCCTTGCCAGACAGGGGACGCGAACCGCGGTTCTTTCCCAGCCATCCCTTGCAAATGCTACACTACTTACATAAACACACACCGGGCCCAAAGGCAATCCCCCGCTGCGTTTTCCCGGCCAACCCACGGCCGGTACTCCTTGCCAGACAGGGGACGCGAACCGCTGTTCTTTCCCAGCCATCCCTTGCAAACGCTACACTACTTACATAAACACACACCGGGCCCAAAGGCAATCCCCCACTGCGTTTTCCCGGCCAACCCACGGCCGGTACTCGCTGCGGTAATGAATGGCTAGTAATCCTTTGCAGCAACTATAACAAAATTCATCATGGCGAACCGTCTGATGACTTGGACTTGGATTGTGGTGTGGTTTTTGATGACGTCTTGGACTTCCTGCGCTCAGGTGGATGCCTCCATACCCTGGTGCGTGCTCCCATGCTCCTTCTACGCTTCTTTTTCTTTGCGCGGCGGTCTTCCCACCCTTGACGTTGCATGTACCATCCCACCAACGACCCCCTGCACACACAAAAAAAGGAAAACCTTCAACCCTGCTCTGGACTTCGCCAATGGGTTCAGCAAGAACGAAGATGGAGAAATAAATATGCAAGTGGATAGCTACGGATGCGCCACCTCACCTATCGACATTAGCAGGGGTCATGACCATCCTTTTCGCGGCCACCACCAAGCCGGCCTTGGAAAAACTCCGCTCTGATGATGCAGAGGATGCCTGCACATGGAAAAGCATGGCGTCAACCCCAATACAATATCCCACAACTGGTATGGGCCAATGTGGCCAGCAGCAACACAGATGGACAAACAAATATGCGGGCAGAAAGTCCGGGACGCGCCACCTCACCTGCGTGGCCAGCACCCTCCGCGCCAGTTTGGCAATTAGAGGAAACCTAGACTCATTGCTACGCCACCAATCTTCTGCTGACCAGCGTTTCTGTTGACCTTTTGGTTGCCAAGTGTACTCAAACCACTCTGCAACGGCTGTCTCGATGTTGTCAGGGAATGTCGGGTGGTTGGGATGAAGCTTTCTGGATAAAGTTCTTCTTCCTGGGCGCAACTCCCCCCTGTCCCTCAGGTCAGTGGCCTCGTCCAACCAACTCACATGTTGAGGACTGACATTGGGCGCCTCGTCACCATCAGAAAGTGAAGCCGCGGTGTCCAAAATTGCAGTGGGGCCATTCACATGGGCGTCCAACTATAAATCCAACACAGATATGCATTTCGATATGAAAACAAGACAATTTCTTTACCGGCCTCAAGGCCGGTACCTTCAAGTGGCAGAATTGCAAATCAACAAAATACTTGCATTTCGACATACAACCAAACAAACTTCTGTCCCAGCCTACTGGCCGATACCCCGAAGTGCCACTTGTACATCATCACGTTTTCATCATCACAATATGCATACTCCATCACTACAAACACACTGCACTACGTGTGCCACTCACCAATTTGGAAACTTCCAACATGAGCATGTCAATGAAACTCTTGAACGTCGGGTAGTCCTCTGTGACCGTAGGCCAGTCACTTTTATTATCCCATATTCTTCGCATCCGCTGTAAATGGCACCTCCTACCATCCATTGCGGCTGCAAGACCCCACGAATATACCAACATCGGATCATCTACTATGCTAAGCAATTTCGTCTTAAAAACCGTCGCGAAGATGTAGCCCGCATCACTGCCCGCCGTACTATCATCCACTGTACCCACCTTGTCATATATCAACTTCAATAAAAAGTATAATGTATCGGAAATAGTGACGTACTGGTCGCCTTCAAGGCGCTCAGATACTTCCCTGATGGGTTCCAAAACGCCCCGCAACTGCCGCAACCCCGCCCACACATGGCGCTCAAATATGTAGTTGGCATCCTTCTCTTCCTCCTGTTCCTCTTGTCCTCCTTGCTTCCCCTTAGCTCTTTTTTTCTTCTCTTTCTCTGTAGCGATCTTCCCTTTCTTGGAGGACATATATCTGCGAATCGATTGCTCAAGCAGCAACACACGTCGGATAAGGAAATACACTGAGTTCCAGCGTGTTGGGCACCATCCGCTCACACGCAACACCCGTCTTGGGAGCGGGGTCCCATCCGGGTCCCAATCCAATTCATCGGAGAGGTACCCCGGGTCATCCTCATCATTTATGGCATTATTCCCCAATTCGTCATCAGAGCACGAAACACTTCCAGCGTCGTCATCGGATGCACAACGATCACCAAAATTCTGCTGCAAAAACACACGTTGCAGCCTCTCCAATTCTAACTGGACCAATGGGGACCTACGCACATGCACAGAGAATGCTTGTACTAGAGCAGTTACAGACTCCACCTGCGCCAACGCATATTGGACAGCCATGTTCAACACATGGCATACACACGGGTGCCAATCGAATAGAGCTCCGTCTTGTGCGCCGTTAATCATGGCCCTATCCCTGTCGGTCGTGAGGGCGGGGCGCTCATGATCAAGTTCGTTGCGGAACGCTGCGAGGAGGTTTCTTCTCATCTCATCCTCTTGTGTCTTGTGTACAGCCGCCACCTTTGGTGGTAGGCCAAAATCCAGTCGGGTGTGGAGAAGCTTGTCGCGAATGGACGCGTGGTCGTGACGCCCAGGAAATGTGGATGTGCCTGGACAAAGTGCCGCCCAATATGCTATTGACCTATTTTCCATTCTTCAATAGACTCAATTGGCTAACTATTAATACTTAGCTCAGGCCCTTCCCGGCAGCGATCACCGCCGGTACTCAGCCGCAGGCAGCACACACCCAGGACACATCGTCATGGCGTACTACAAATCACAAGTGCGGGCCCTTCCCGGCAGCGATGGCCGCCGGTACTCGGCCGCAGGTAGCACACACACAGGACACATCACCACGGCGTACTATAAATCATAAGTACGGGCCCTTCCCGGCAGCGATTGCCGCTGGTACTTGGCCGCAGGTAGCACACACACAGGACACATCACCACGGCGTACTACAAATCATAAGTGCGGGCCCTTCCCGGCAGCGATCGCCGCCGGTACTTGGCTGCAGGCAGCACACACACAGGACACATCATCACGGCGTACTACAAATCATAAGTGCGGGCCCTTCCTAGCAGCGATCGCCGTCGGTACTCGGCCGCAGGTAGCACACACGCAGGACACATCACCACGGCGTACTACAAATCATAAGTCGGGCCCTTCCCGGCAGCGATTGCCGCTGGTACTTGGCCGCAGGTAGCACACACACAGGACACATCACCACGGCGTACTACAAATCATAAGTGCGGGCCCTTCCCGGCAGCGATCGCCGCCGGTACTTGGCTGCAGGCAGCACACACACAGGACACATCATCACGGC
>CAJHUC010001661.1:0-31359 GCA_905146915.1 Ostreobium quekettii
CCTCGCTGCGCCGTTCCCCATTCGCCCACCTGCCTTTCTTCCTGCGGCGACGGCCAGCCGTCCAGCGAGTCGGGCTGCGACTGGAGGATGGGGAAGGCCGTGCAGGCGCGTCGCTGGAGCTCCTGCGGCCGTGTCGAGAGCCAAGGGCCTGCGCCTCGCAGCTCGCTTGGCGCCTGGCCTTCTGTTAGTCAACGGAGTCGCGTGTAGGGTCGCGTTTAGGGTCGCGTGTAGGGTCGCGCGTCGCGTGTGACCTGGCAGGTTTGGGCCAATCAGATGACGGGAAGGGTCGCGTCGCGTGTGGGGTGGCGCCCGATGGGCGCCACCCCTTGGCGCCCATCGGGTTCACTTGCAGGAAATGTGCACTAGACACCCCTCTCGGGTTCACTTGCAGGAAATGTGCACTAGACACCCCTCGCATTGATGGCCGTCGCGGTGGCGGGATCCCGTCATCGCTGCACGCGCCCCGCTCGGTTCCTCCTGGGCCTCCGGCTGCGAGCACCGGGCCGCGCTTCGCTCCCGCGGCCGTCGTGCCTCGCACCGCGGAACAGGAAGATGGCTTTTGCCCTCCTCTCGGCGGGCCAGCTGGCGCCCAGCAGCCACGCCCCGTCGCTCCCCGATCGGCAGCAGGCGCGCAAATGTGTGCGGAGCTGCGCTTCTGCCGCCCAAGGTATTTGCACTGGCTTCGCTTCGCTTGGGGATAATTTTTGAGGGCTCCGGACACAGTTCATGGACTGCGCGACGCCCTGAGAAACGCTCAATCGCGGTGGCTTGCAGTTCGGCGGCCTGGGCGTGTGGAGATCCGTGGGCATGGGCTGATCTGCATTGTCAAGCATTGACAGCTCCGAGCGACGGGCGATTCGCTTTTGCCGACGAATTTTCCTTGTGCCCACTGCAGTGTGTGCTTGTCGCAGCAGATTCGCTGATCAGAAGCTCAAGGTACTGTTTGGACTGCGATCGCAGATAGCCCAATGCGAGAAAATCCGTTTCTGATTAAGATCCCTCCACGGAAGCCCCTGCAGCCGATGCCTCAACCAATCCAAGTCATCCACTCTCCGGCGTACCTTTACGAAATGAGGAGCTTAGAATTGGTGAGACTAGCACCCCAACTTGGGGCTCGCCTGCTCTTGGCTTCGTTCTCTTGCCACGCCAGCGGCCTGCAGTGCCTTCAGTTTAGACATCGCAGACTCAAACACACACACTCAGACAATGGTTGTTGTCTCGTGACTCCTGCACCATGAACAGGTGTGAATCATGATGTCCAAAGTGTATTTGTTTAACGTCGGGGCAGACCAGGGGGATCTCCAATGGACGATATTTTAGGTGACTATTCTTCGAGGATCATTAGCTCAATGATGTGGTTTCCATCAGCAGAGGGCACTCTCCAGCGAGTCGACTGAGCCTGAGCCTGTGCCTACTCGTTCGATGAAGTCCCAATCCCTGGAGGAATTTGATGGAACTCCGTTGGAATGGGCGCTATCAAGGTGCACACAGTTGCCTTTACTCCCCCTTTGCAAGTCCAGAAGTCCAGAAGTTTCTGTCTGTTCATGTTACAAAATTGCTGCCTGTAAATACGCACGAGAATGAAATGGCAACGATTCCAGTGCTGCAGCTGATGAACGGGTTGAATTGTGCAGCTCACTGGCCTCTTTGCGCATGCGCAGCAAACAAAACTACATCGCCTACCAACCT
Organism: Ostreobium quekettii; assembly: GCA_905146915.1. NCBI lineage: Eukaryota > Viridiplantae > Chlorophyta > Ulvophyceae > Bryopsidales > Ostreobiaceae > Ostreobium > Ostreobium quekettii. Next base: position 1,690 of record CAJHUC010001661.1, read on the forward strand.
GCAAGGGTTGTGTTCTGTTGGAATTTTAGGCAGCAAGAAGTTTCACTTGAACCGTGTTATGTGGCAGCACAAAGATCTGTCCACTTTCTATTGAAGGTTGTGCCACGGTGCAGGCACTGTGCATGCACCCCTTTCTGGTATTTTTGAACCTTTGATCAGAGTTCACCAGTGCATATCAATAGGATGCCCTTGTATCTTTCAGGCGATGCCAGCGACCTGCACAAACAAGGCACATGTTTATTCCCCAAGTGAGCGCGTCTGCTCATGCCAGGGTGAGGCACTCCAAGGTGTTGTACACGCGGGAATGCTGTGTCTCACGGTTAAGACATTCTGTGCCACATCTGGTCAGGGCTGATGAAACCTTGGACGAGATGGAAAGAAACCCAAACCAGGCAACCCTAGCCTTGTGGCGAGCCAGTCGGAGTCCTGTTGCAGCAGTGACTGCAGCTGGTGTCAGAGGAGCGGCATCATTGACACTCACTGCAGGTGTGTCCAATAGAAGGTCCTGGTTTTGGCACTGAAACCAGAATTCTCTAACCATATTATCGTTTGCCTGCCGTTTCAGGAACAAAACGTCCAGCCCGGTCAGCTGATGTTGAAACACCACCACCAGCGCAGAAGCAAGTTCAGATAATAATGCCTGTTGTACCAGTGCTATCCTTAAAAGTGAGCTTGCAAAAAGCTCTTCAGCTCCTGCATTGTGCTCATCTCCGCAGCGGAGTACGCACTGGCTCCTGGATTAGCTGCAGTGAATCCATTATTCACGAGTGCCTTTCATCACCCAAAATGTAGGTGAGCAGGAAGCACTGTGCTTTTGCAACGATTACAAACAAGTGAAGAAACAGTTGCCCAGTTGGATCTCATCTGTGCAGGCACCAACGCCCTGAAGGTTGCTGCGCCCGTTGGGCTGTGGGCGGTTCGGGAGGGCTTCAAGGCAGCTATTGGCTTCCTGTCTGTCCTGGCCTCAGAAAACAAGAAGTCAAAGAGGCGAAAGAGGCAGCAGGCTTTGGAGGGATCGCAAGAGCAAGGGGAAGCTGCGGAGGTTGACGGGGCGGTGGGCATGGATGGCCAGGAGAGCCAGTTTAAGGATGCACATCAAGAAGAACAGCTTGGGTTGATGTAATGGAAATTGCAGGCTGTAGAGAAATGTATATTAGAGTTGACAGCTTGGGTGTGTGATGGCTTGTGCTTCCGTCAGTCATTGCTTCCAATTTTGAGAAAGAAAATTGTGTTGACTGGGATATTGCAGTGCCTTGTGTATTCTGCAGGCGGCAGTGATGGGACAGTTTTGGTAAAACTTTTATGAAGGCAGGTTTAGCTTGTGGAAGAGCTTTGCAAGGGAAGACGATGGTTGGGCAGGAGGCCCATCCCATCCTGGCCATGTCGCTCCGATCGCTGCTCCTTCGTTGGGGTGATGCACAAAGACATGCAGTCGCTACTCGTGGGACCTATTATAGCGTTGTGGACCATGTGCATTCTCGAATTGTGCATCTTGAAGTTGGTCTGGACACTCTTGGACAGATGATTGAACACGCCCCTCCAGTCTGATCTGCAGTGGCAGGGCTGGGGGTATCGGTCCCTCGCTGGGGACCGTATGCGCGAGAACGCAGCAACGATTTACAGCGGAGCAAAGGGACAACAAGAATTCTGTCCCTGGCATACCCTGTCCGTCATCAGTGTCCCTAATTCAGTTCCTGTTGTCTCATCACCTTTTTGTGCGTCCGGCTATTGTTAGTGTACTCAATCGGTTCTGGTTTCAACAGCACAATTTCGCGCTTTGGCAAACAAAATGAAAAAGGTGTGCGGAGAAAACGCCACATTGGCTTCAAAAAGTGCCTCCCTGCGCCCCGCTCTCGCACGGGGGGGTGCGCCATGTGGGGTGCCGTCGCCTGGGGCCGCGCCCCGGCTCCCGCCCGCGGGCCGGCGGCCTCGCTGCGCCCCTTCGGCACCTCCTTCACCCGCGGCGGCTGGATCCGCGCCGACCGTTCGCGCACCGGCCTGCCTGGCCTCACGGGCGCCGTGCCGCCCATCATCCGATTCTTCCGTCGGCACACCTCCACTGAGTCCACCGAATCTCCGGGCCCCGGCAGCGTCGACCTGCAGGAGCCCCCCCAGGATCCCGATGCAGGGTCGCCCGAGCAGGCGGGCATCGCAGGTCGAGATACGGTCTCAGAAGACGAGGGGCCATTCGCGCTGCGCACCCTGTGGGAGGAGATGAAGGACGTGACGTTTATGGGGAAGAGGGGGGAGGGCTGGTTCTTGGCGCAGGTCATCGCGGTGATGCTGATCCTCTTCCCGCCGGTCAGCCTGAAGGGGATGCTGGACGCCGTGGGCGTGCTGGCGGTGGCCACCGGGCTTGTCTTCACCTTGTCGTCGGTGCGTGGGGCATGGCCAGGGGAGGTTGGGGCCGTGTTGCGCGAGCATGGGCAGCGCGGCACGTGGGAGGTCTCCGTTGTGACGAGACTGCTGCGCGCGGTCGTCGCCCGCATGCTGGTGGCTTTTGGGAAGAGCAAAGCTCGAAACGGAGCTAGCATGTCCCACAGGCACGCCAGATTGAGGATTGGCCGTGGCGCTAAAGCGGCGCGGATCTCAGCAGCGCCGCTCGCTCAACGTCGGGAACATCTTTCTGGAAGCTTGCGACACACCGCGTCGGAACCGAGCCACCGCATCCTTGGATCTGTTGCAAGTTTTGCAGCACAGTGTTGCAAGGCTCCCCGCTGAACTTGAGGTCCCCACCTAACGCCGCGAGGCTGAGGCCACTTGTTTGGTTCCCTTGGTGCAGGTGTTGAGTTTAGGAAGGAATATATCTCCATTCCCGTACCCCAGACCAAGCTCGAAAGGCATAGTCACGGACGGAATGTACCAATACGTTCGGCACCCAATGTACGGTGGGCTGCTGCTGGCCTGCATCGGCATCAGCGCGATCTCGCACAGCGAGGCTCGCTTTCTGCTCACCCTGGTTTTGTGGTGGGCCATGGAAAAGAAGGTGGAATTCGAGGAGGCCAGGCTGATAGAAAGGTTTCCAGAGTACGAAAAATACAGATCTGGCGCAAGGAAGTTCTTCCCGTTTGTGTACTGAGAAGGCACCACAAGTGCACGAGGAACAGAGACGCTGCCACAGGAGGAGGGCTGCGCGTACGAGCTGCTCCATTTGACTCTATGCTGACCCATTGTCAAAGGTGACGAGCCCCCAAAGACGTGCAGCCTATATTGAGCCCACATTGGAGTGCATGCTATCAAGCGGGGCTGCTGTTTGCCTGGGCATGAAGGGCAAGGCAGGATGGTGGTTACAGGAGAATGACTTTGTGAAGACTTCCAGCCTGTGCCTGTGCAGCTATTCGAGATGAGGAGGGCCAAACTCATGAAAGGACTTTACTTTATTGGGCCCCCCAAAGAGTAGCGTCAGGTGTTAAGTTTGCTTCAAGACAATGCTTCAAGACACGTCAAGCCAATCTTGCATACTGGCCCTTACAGCAGTTGCTTGTGCATCGCATCGTGGCCCACAATTACTGGGGTAGGCATGAATCAAGGGCTGAGGACTGCATCGTGGAGTTGCGTCATCGTTGCTCGCATGCACAACTTTGAACATTCACATGCCATGCACAGTGTGAAAATCGATTCATGGATTTCCTCTATGAGAATTGTCCTTTTACAGCTGATTGCAAGTCTTGCAGTGTTCCGGGTCTCTGATGGAGCAGCCCTATTTGTCACATTCTAGGTTTGCAAACACAGTCAGTAAACCATGGCCTTTCAAACAACTCCGACGCCTTTCGAACTCGTTTTCCCGGTTCACAAGGCCCCCTGCTGGCATGTGCTACAGCCTTGAGTGCCCACCTGCCTCCTGCTACTCCAGCTTTGGTGTGTTCCCAGGCGACAGGTGGCCAGAACTGCAGCAGTCAGATTATTTGCACGATGCTTCTCGTGGTGCTGCCCCGCATGGTGACCAGCATCGCCACCAAGCCAATCAAATGGCTGATGGACAGTGAATCCCACGCTGTGTCTTCAGGTGCATCTGCGGACTTCCGCAGATCGATCCGCAATAGGTGGTGGAGAGATGCCAGCCAAGTGACAGGAGTGGGAATCCTCAATTGCGAGTTGTTTGAGAGGTCCACCATCTTCACTAGCTTTAAGTGCATCAACACACCTGGTATCTCTGTCAAGCTGCAGTCTCGCAGGCACAGGAACTGCAGGTTGGAGAGGGGTGCCAAGTTGTCCAGAGAAGCTGCCTCCAGTCGATTGCGACCCAGGGACAGCAGCTGCAGCGACTGCAGCGCGCACACTGCCTTTGGGACAGCACCAATGCCACAGGCGTCCAGATCAAGCACTCGGAGCAGTGTCAGGCTGGCGAGGTCGCCCCAATACAGCCCAAACTGGCTGATGCTGCCCCCTAGCGTCAGCACCATCAGCGAGGTCAGGTGATCGATGCCGGTGGGCACCTGCCGCAGCACAGAACAGCCCCGTAGATGCAGCTCCCGGAGATGTGACAACTGCGTAATCGCCTGCAACTTGTCCTTTGTGATGCTGCTGGCGTTCAGTGTCAGGCACCTCAACCCAGAGAGGGCGCCAAACCCTGTCGGTAGCCCCGAAAGGCCGCAGTCCTCCATGCACAGAACTTCCAGCCTGGTGAGGGTCGTCACCACTTGCGCGCCTTCCTGGGTCAAGCCGTCGTGGCTCTTGAGCTTCAGATGCTTCAGTGTGCTGGCCAGCATCTGCCAGCTGTCTGGCAAGGTCATGAAACCCCAGTTGTCCGTCCGGTCTGCAACACTCAACTCCAAGTGCTCCAGCAGGGGGAGGTGCGACAAAGGCCCGAAATCAGAAAGGCCCAGTCGCAGAGATGCCCTTATGCCAGTGACCACCAGGACTTTGAGCTTGACGAGGACGTCACCCAAGGCCTGCAGACTCCTGACGCCGAGGATGTTGCTGCAGTGGAGCACGTGCAATTCCTCCAGAGTGCTGTGGAGGGTGCCAACGGCCACAGGCATGGAAGTGGGCGCGACGTCTCGTGCCCTCACCTGGAGGGCGCACAGAAAGAGCAGACAGTGGGACTTGCGTGGTGTTGTGTTCACGGATGTTGGGAACAATGGGCTCGAACCGGCGCGCATCGAAGCAATGCCCACGACGACAACAGGCGCATCCATGCATCGGCGTCACGCCAGACAAGTTGCTGCAGCAATCTTCATTCGGATCAACAGCGGAGATCGCAACCACTGGCAGTTCCCTTTCACACAGCGCCCAGAACGGTCCCGTTTTGGGGCACAATTTCAATCCTGCACTTTGCATCAATTGAGGGGTCCACAGTTCAGAGTCCAAATCGAGCATAGAATCCATGAATCCGGCTGGCTCTGGCAACACTTGCATTTGGTAATATGTATCGTTGCTTCACCATTAAACTAAAAAATAACGAAATGACGCAAAGCTCTATTTCCTGTGAGGTTATGGTGCACTTTTGCCAGCCTGGATTCGGGGGACGTTGGATACGACACTGGACAGTTTCATTCCTATTCAGGCTGTATGTCACATTTCACACCATACGCTAGCAAATTGGGGTCTGCACGAACACATTGTGTCTGTGAGCCAAACGCTTGTGTTTGCATGCATGCTTTTCAGCGAACTCGCCCTGGCCGTTTGTTTATCTCTCCCTCACATCGCCCTGCGCACGAACGCATATGTACGCGATCAGTGCAATGATAACTTCTCTCCCAGCGGATGGTGTGAGGTTTTTGATGCGCTGCCCTCAAAAACAAACAAAGCACGGCAGCAAACACACGCTGCCGCTTCCGCGATGCTGCGACTCACCAGCTCCGGATCAGAGGATTACAAATGAATGAGCACATGCACAGCGCTTGCTTCAAGAGCGCGGCATAGGCCTCCGTGCGCCAGAGCCGCACCAGCCCAGCGCCGTCTATCAAACGCGAGGAGCCTGCCGTGGGGCAGCCCAGCGTTGCAGGCACCGCAACGCAAGTTCACAGGGACGCTGATGTCACCGGGGCGGGGCGGTCGATTGTCCAAGAATCCGCATCGCGATCTCCGGAGCGCACACACAAGTTGCATGGAGACACGGTAGACACCGTTGCCTAGGCGTTGACGGATCTCCGGCCATGGGCCGCGCGTGCGCAGGACGAATTCAAGCACCAGGCGCGCCCCAAACAATCTTTGACCCAGACGTCCTTTCTCGCTTTTGGTGGCGAATTGCTCCGCAGAAACTCCGACCGACGCTTCGGGGCGCACCCTCCTCGCACCTTGTAGCTGTTCTTCAGGCGCAGGCATCTGATTGGCTTCCCGCGCAGCCAGGCCACCACGCCGTGCACGTTCAGCCGCCTGCATCCCACCTCCGACGGAAAATCGATACCGACGTCCTCCCAGAGCGCTCCGGACGTCCCGTGGCTCAGGCACGCCCACCACCGGCGACACACCAGCGCGGCACGCCGCTGATCCGCGAAGGGCAGGAGCTCAAAGATGTGCGGCAGCAGCTCGAGGGGAATGTCCAGCGCCGTCCCTGCCCCGGGGCATGGCCGGGTATGGCCACGCCTGCCATCCGGCTTGGATCGCTGCGCGGACGCCCTCCCGCCGTCCCCCCGCGAGGCGTCATCCGCGAACATGGCGCACCGTTCGGAGCGCCGCAGCAACGAGGCGCCGCCGGTCGTGCTTTGAGGGTTGGGGCCGCAAGGGCGCTCGAATGTGAAGGTTCCTGGGGTGAGTTATTACGACAGGGGTGGGGCCATTACGAAGGCTCGGTTGGGCGGCCTTTCCGCTGGCGTGTCCGATGCTGGGCCGCGGTGACCGCGGCGGCGTGAGACCTTTGGTAATTTGGGGTGGACCGTGTGCGACTTGTCATGTCACCAGCACCGATCGAGGCCGATGTTACGCGCCCAAACGCGGTCGTCTGTCACGCTGCTGTAAGGCCGCTTCGCCCCGGCCAGCGCGGCGTGACTCACACGACAGCAGGCACCGCTCGCCAGCGGTCGCCAGCAGAGGCGGCGGTGGCCACAGAGCCAGGGGGTCAACGGATTGTCAAACGGGCAAGGAGCGCCAGAAATAGGGACAGGCGACAAGGGGGCGACGTCTGACAAGGACAACGGACGTTTGCCCCTCATTGGCCATTGAATTGCAGTGGATCAGGGCAATACGCACCAAAATGTCACAAGCACATGTGGGTTTTCAACACAGCAGCCGGTCGCACACTGGCACAAGAATTTGATTGAACTCGAATCACCACGATTTCGCAGAATAATAACCAAGAAAACTGCATAATCTTTTTCGTTCGACGACCAGGTGATTCACTTGTGACTCTGCCAGCGAGAGTCTCCATGGCAAGACTTGGATCACTGTGTGGAATGATCCGAGTAAGACACGATTGGCAAGAGCATTTTTTTTCTTTCACACTTCCTTTTGTTGGTATATACCAATGGACATAAGTGCGAAAGAAGGAAAGAAAATAGAATCTGTACTTTTTGAAGATAGAGACTGAGGCTATGCAATTCACTTCCCATGTTGGGACTCCAACTCGATTCACTGAATAGGCAGAATCTGCGTCTCACGGAGCTTGTTGAAAGTTGATCCAATCAATACGCGTCAAAGCTGTTCAACTGGATGTTCACCGGCAAAACCTTGACCGAAGAACGGAAATTATCATGGAGAGCTCTGGCGGATCCAGAATCGACTGCTGCTCCCCGGGGAGATGACCGGACGAATGATGGAGATGCTGACATGCTGGCTAGGGTGACGTACATGCTGAGTAATTCACAAACTTGTGCACCGTACGATCCCAGTGAGAAACGAGTGAGCATTAAGGAACGGGGTTGATAAACTGATTGTGCATCGTTCGTACCAGCCTTTTTATTTACAACATTCGCAGATTAGCCATATTCGCCCCCTTCAATCACGCACAAAGAATTGCCAGGTGTCAAAACGTGGTTAACACTTGGCGGATGGAAAAGATACAATTTCTTTTTGGAGCGTTATGTGTAGTCGACCGTTTGTTGCATTCCTTCGATAGGCAAACGTAAGTGTTGGTTGTAAACCATTTGGCTGCCAGACTGTTTGCACACCATCCTGGGGTGTCTCACAGCCAAGTCTTGCCCTAGGCATAGTACAGCCATTCTTCAGGCTGGTGAGAGACTGGAAACATTGACCAGTTCAGAAGCAAACGCTGGTGTTGAATGGCAGCCCTTGTGGGTGTATGGGTGCACTGTACGCGATGGGATGGGTGCACATGAAGCCATTTAATGCAGTCGATTTTGCGGTTCGAATGATCGAAGATCAGGGCTGGGGAGCCCTTACTTGGGCGCACGGTCATGCAGCCATTGGTCCACGGCCCATACTCTGACTGCTTTTACCTTTCGTCATCTTTTCCCGACAGTAATAATGGCCTATTCGGGCTATGCCATGCAGCGTACACAGTGCATGAGGTAGGCACCTATTGCCAGCCAATAGCATGAGTAGTCCACCTGCCACTATTTTGATAAAGATGCGGAATGCTATGTTCTTAGTACATGTGATACTTGATTAATCATCAAACAGTCTCCCATTGTTACGCAATTAATTATCTTGTTAATATGTTTCCACCAATAACGACGCTGGGTGGGCTGTGCCGAGGATTCAAATCGGCAGCAGTGGAATTTAAACGGTCTTGAAGGAAATGCCGTCGATGCAACTCAAACGGCCCCCTTTGGAGTGCACACGGGAAGCGCGAATCCACGATCGCCGATGATTCAACGGCCTTGGTACACGGCCAGACGCAAGGTCCCACCACACACAACACGCCCAGGGCTTACGTATTTGTTCACCCTTCCCACAACGAAGGGCCTCGCCGACGGTGGCAATGATCCCCGCAATTGAACTGTTCAAATTACCTTGCACCTACAGAACTTTCCTTTTCATGTGGCAAGGATCATCATCCATCATCAACCAGCCAGAATGCCTTGTAAACTATATTCTCGAAGTGCATACAAGTTGCACACCATTACGCATAAGTGATCCACCTAGTGAAACGGTGGTCATTATGTGGTGTTGCGAACATGGGCTCTCCCACGTTTCCATCTGCGAGACACTCCGAATTTTGGTGGGCCCTTGTTACTATTTCTGCTGCTATCACCCAGCACCTCCCCCATTAACGCCGAATCGACAATGGGCCCATACCCACCGCCGCACGCAATGGACTTGGTAGGTTTTCTCTCCAACGAGCTGGCACCCCATTTTTGAAGGAATACAACACCAAAGGATAGGTTGGCTGTGCAATTCACCAGCACAACCTCATGTTGGGGAAAGAAACATCCCAACCTGTTCCTCCGGCTTACTAAAGCAGATTCTCTCCATGGCTGGAAAGAGACATCAGCACATAGATTGAAATCTTTGCATCCTTGCATGCAAGTGTAGCTCCAGCAGCTGTACCTCCACCCCTTGTGGCCCGACCTCCGGTAACTGATGGGCCCAATCAGTGGGCGAGAACTCCGAGCCACAGCGGCTCCGCCCCTGTGACCACCCGCCGCTTTGGCCCCCCTCAAGCTCCCGGCACTGCCCTCGCTCGAAGCGTCTGCCATAGCCATGTCTTGGGAGGCTCGTGCAGAACTCTGCACCATGTTGCAAGCTTCCTTGGCCGGCCATCCGTTGCGCATTCCTTCGCCAAAGTCCACGCCTCACCAAACACCACCTGACTGCAAAATGTTGAGCCAGCGCCGACCCACCGACCCACACTTGCCATATCCACAAAACGCTTGCAAAGCGCTCCCCGTTGCTCACAGAAGTCTGGCCGCCCATTCGCCACTATCGCGCACCACTCGGACGTCGTTTGCAAGCAGCCGATGTGGTCAAAATCTGGGATTCACACTTGCGCCCATTCGCCGAATTGGGCGACGGCCACCGAACGACGGGTCAATCCCCATCCAAACAGCCTCGAGCTGCTCTAAGGACCTTGCTGCGCTATCCGCCGCTGCCTCGCAGACCTCGATCGCACTTCGCCAGCCGTTGATCTTGCTCAATTGCAAAATTTGCAACTCCACCCGTGCAACACTCTGGCCGATTCCTGACCGAATGCCGAGCCGATGAACGTGCGAACTGTCCCAAAAACCTCTTGGGCACTTGCCTGCACTTTTTCCACCGTCGTCTTGCCCTAGGACCTGCCTCGACGCTCCGAAACCATCTTGAAGGAAATGCCGTCGATGCAACTCAAACGGCCCCCTTTGGAGTGCACACGGGAAGCGCGAATCCACGATCGCCGATGATTCAACGGCCTTGGTACACGGCCAGACGCAAGGTCCCACCACACACAACATGCCCAGGGCTTACATATTTGTTCACCCTTCCCACAACGAAGGGCCTCGCCGACAGTGGCAACGACCCCCGCAACTGAACCGTTCAAATTACCTTGCACCTACAGAACTTTCCTTTTTATGTGGCAAGGATCATCATCCATCATCAACCAACTAGAATGCTTTGTAAACTATATTCTCGAAGTGCATACAAGTTGCACACCATTACGCATAAGTGATCCACCTAGTGAAACGGTGGTCATTATGCGGTGTTGTGAACAACACCACGAGGGCAAGGGCACTACATTTGTGGACTGTGGGGCGGGCGCCCCACATGCCAAATCTGATCGCCGCATTCTCATTAATACACACATGAATTTGATGTTATTAGATATTGTGGGACGGACCCTAGAACGGGCTCTAGCACAACCTAGAACAACCTCTTGAATGGCCTGAAAGAAACTTTGGACCGGCCTAGAATAGACTCTAGAATACCATGGGTAGTACAAGAACAGACTCTTAGGTAGGCCGCACTGTGCTGAAATGGAATTGGGATGGCTGCACACCATTCTAGATCCGTCCCGAGTCCATTCCAGCCAAGAAACGGGCCATCCCTTAGACATTCCTAGACCTGCTGGCTGAAGGACGGGAACGGACTCTGATCCGTTCCCGCTCCTGTTCCCGTCCCCGTTCTGGGACGGCCCACCTTTGGTGGGGGACGCCCTGCCCAGGATGGTAATGTCACCCAAACTGAATTGTATATAACTCTACAATATGGGAGTAGGCCGGGGTGGTCCTGCCTAGGTCTCCTTAAGGACTTAGGTACCCGGTGAGGTGGGTTCATATTTTGAAGAAGGCAGTCGCCCCATACCTCTAACAATCTTGTATTACTCAAGAGTTGTTCAATATTCATGTTGTGTCACTGGCTCTGTTAGTTCATGTGTTATCAATAATATAAGAACATAAACTTCTATATCAAGTGGATAACCAAGCCTACACCTATTGTGTCACTCATCAATGGGGTGCCAACGAATACCTCAATATTGTTCGTTCTATCCACTAACTGGTATGGGAGAATGATGTTGAGTTGGACCTTGTCTGGTCAAACTGTGAGGACCGTGGCAGATGAAAGCAAACTTTTTCGGCAAGTTGGAGGACCGTCATGATTGTAGTTTCTTATCAAAAACTTTCCAATGGATTTGTAGGCAATTCAATATCCGCCCTACCTTGATCACACTGAACACTTTTGCTAAAGCCTCAATGGTTGTAGGTCTATGCTATTTATCTTACTTTTATGATAATTGGTCTAGCAAGGTTGATGCATTCTTCTATTCTTGGGAGCAAGCCCCGGGGTGTTACACTTGGGTTAACACTGCCCCCTATCTTGTTGGTCGCATGCTGCATCGCTTTGCCACCCAATAGTGTTGCACGGTGATTATTCTGCCTATAGCATACTGTGCTAGGGACCTCATGATCGTTGAGCTGCCTAGCCTTTGGGGGTCTATGATTATGCCTCGAAACATTGCTCGGCGTGGTGCCAAAGTGCACCCTTGGTTTAAGTGGGTCCGGCCACTCCCACTTCTGTGTGTCCTTTGGCTAGTACCCATGAGTGTGTTTTTTTGTTATAGATCCTTGATCATTACCCCATGGGCATTTTCCTAGCTTACATTCCATTTTAATAGAAGCTCTTCCTTTATCTATGCACACCTACCAAACAAGCTTTGAGCTTGGGCAACCCTCCCCAAGTATTCCATTGTGGAGAACAAGTTTTTGCCTTCCTTTCCAATTTGGCGCTTTTTGCTGCGGCTCTCCGGCCTGCATGCACCTACCAATGCCAATGGCGCCCTCAATCAATATACCTCTCCACCATCCCTAAGGATTTTAAGAGTGTCTGACTAGTAGCATCGACTACAGGGACCCCTATCTCGTGATGCCCATGTTGTAATGCTCCTTGCTTACCACTGTACTACCTTAAGGTACTCAGAGCTTGCATTCTTTGCACCCACATTTGCATTACCCATGTAACTTGCATGACGTCGATGGAGGAAATTTACAGATCCGTCCCGCCCACCCCACACCAATAACAACACTTTCATATCACCACATTGCTGCTACAATAGCCACTCCCCAAAATAGTCAAACCAATATCAAAACTAATATTGATGATCCTTTGCTATCGCCATCTGCCCAGGGTAAAATTTTACAATGGTCTTTAATGTCCACATATCCAATATTACCAATCCCTCTACATGATGTCGTCCAGTTTTGGGCAGCCATATATGACATCCCATCTCATCCACTATCATCTCCCATAGACAAGGGCCCAACTGCAGCCTGACACGCTTCCCCATCTCCCACAAAAACATCAGTAGCAATGCATCCCATGCAATTTGACCGTGTTGTAGCCTCTCTTTAGTCCCCTAGATTTACTGTTTGTATGCTTCAATCATCCTTTGATAACACTCCACTTTCAATAGATTTGTGCTATTCTTGCCCACCTCTTGCACCTGTTGTTTGGCACGTTAGGTCTCTTTCCAAGCTTGAACACAATCCGACTTGCATGGATTCACCTCATCAAATTCACCCTACCACTCACCCTCCTGCCCTTGCCAACAAGACCATCCACTCAAGTGGCTCACTTCCTTTTCCATGGTATTGAAGTGGATCACTTGGCTCCCATCCTCAATGAATATCCATGCTCTCCCTTGGTGAGCACACATGAAATACTCCAAGACTGCTACTACATATTCGGGTTGTATTGCTCCTTCCCACCACTCCCCTGGCTGCCATGCCTACCAATTCTCAAATTCTTGTTCAATCCGCTGTTTCCGAATTGGTAACCACTTTTTGGTTATTCGCAATACGTGTGCCCGATGCTCTTCCCGCATTGCCCAGTACTGGTTACTCATCTCTTTCACCGTCCACTCTTCCACTTGCTCAGCCATTAGTGGCTCACCCAACAACTCCTCTTGGGTGTCTTGCAGCTCCCGCACATCTATTTCCTCCCCCTTGTTCAGTCTGCATATGGCTTTGCCTTTGTAGCCCACAATTGGGCAGAAAATTTGGGTATGCTTTAAAACGGTCCTCTCACTCGTTCATTAAGCAAATGAAGGCAAAATGGTATGTGCCGCCAAACGACGACGTGCCACGTCAAGTGATAGACTGCAATCATTTAGCAGAGTCTAAAGGGCCATTAATGCTTGGAACACAAGGCATGTGCCCCTCTCTATTCCGGACGGGGGCAGACCATCAGGCCCGCCCCTGAATTGGGGCAAAGGCAAACCATCACGGCGTGAGTGGGCCAGCCCCATGGTTGAACTAGAAAGGAAAAGAAAGGAGAGGAAGCGAGTCAGGTAATGATGAGAGCGTTGGTTTCATCACGCACATGGTTCAAATCATGTATAGTGATTTAAAGGTAAATGGTCATGTGTTAAGATACACTCACCCCCCACCCCCCACCCCCCACCCCTTCAAGCGTCAATTTGATGCTAAGTGTACCAAAATCGACATAGTGTCTTTTGTTATGGTATCATAATGCCAGTTCGTGGAAGAAATAGGAATAGAACAGAAAACGGGTGCAATCGGGACCATGGGAGAAACAACTGGCTCTCAAAGGTGTTGAGCCTTCACCTGCACTGTAACGGCGTTGCTACCATCAGTAATGCCTCCTGGTCTTGCTGTGGCCACTTGGTGCGGTTGCGCTATACATAGTGCGTCGCCTTCTCCAAAACTGTCATGATGGATCGTCGATGACCCGCCATTGCCACCCCTCTCCACTATCATCATGCACTTTGCCGCACGACAATGAGGCGATTGATGCACAGAAGAGCGCCGGCGTTGGGATACTCGTTGGGGTGAGAGCCGCCAGACTGGTGCCATCTTCCCGAAAAATCAGTTGATGAACCTCCACCAGCCCATCCCCATGACGAATGTATCACGACAGACACAACGGAATTCGCTATTGACGCTGCCCAGAACGGTACGCAATTCAGCCCATCACAAGTGGAGCTTCGGTCCACTTTTCGCACCAGGAATCTTTTAAGAGAGCCCGCGGCGTCGCGCCGCGTGAGCACGAGGACCAGACGACCGCGCGACGACACACCCCCGAGGACAAGAGCGTGTACCATCAGCGGCATCGGGCTGCACCGCCGTCCCCCCCTGGGAGTATCAGGCAGCGCAATCGCCAAACGTAGGTGAGCACCCCATCTTGACGCCACCGCCCCGGCTCCTGTTTCCGTCGCTGCGGCTGCTGCCGCCATTTCCGAACGCCAGCGCGAAGATGGGCGTGGGCGCGACTGGACGGAGCGCTGGCCGCGGCGCATCGGCCCTAGATCGGCGCTCTGCTTTGCGATTTCGCCGGTGTAACTGGACCCGCAGCCTGCAGCCGTGGTGCACATGAGCGCATGTGCCCATTGTTGTGCAGCCGAACTGCCGCCGCGCGCCTCGGGCGCCGGGCCGCACGGCGGTGTCCCCCGCGACCCTTCAATTTTCCATTTCGTGGTGTTTGAATCCGCGCTCGTGACGAACCAGTCCCAGCCATCGTGTGTGTGCGGGCCGCGGATGTCGGGGCTGCCACGAATCGACACCTGGCGGATCAATTGTCGGCATGTTTTCTCAATTGACATCCATGAAACGCCATCTCGTTTGCTGCGAGCGGGGCAAGTTGACGGGGTATGTCGGTACAGTACATCCATGGAGACTTGGGCGCCACATTTTTTGGCGCGCCTGTGACGCGAGGGACAGGGATTTCGCTCTCTTGACCTCCTGATAGCCTTGCCCATGCCGTATTATTATCGAGCATTCCACACTTCAAAATTTGTCCCCGTTTTCCGATTGGCCTCGACTCGTTAGCCTCTGCACGAGCAGGGAAGGCGCCCCGCATTTTAGATATTTAGCAACCAGCATTCCTGCGTGCCCACCCCTGAGCTGTCGGCTACACGGTGGGCTGTCTCCCGTCCATATCACCAGCAGCGGGGGCGTGGCCTAGTTGGACGCAGGTGCAAGCGCTGCGGCCATTTCAGTGTGCTATGTCACAAACTTGGCGCCGCTTTTTCCAGATTTCTATGGCGGGCGCCGCTTTTTCCAGATTTCTATGGCGGATCATTGCATTTTTTTGTTGCTCCGCAAGAAAGAGCAAAGCAAGGTGTTGCTATGCTGAAGGGTCGAACATGGCAAGGTTCGGCGATTCGCCTGGCCATTCAGGTGGCAACTGTCCATCCACCATCCACCGCTGCCGCACTGATGTGGCAGTGGTGGGTGGTGGATGGACAGAGCACGAACATATTTGGACGGTGCACAAATATTCGTGCACATGCTTATGTCCGTTGCTTCGGGGCATGCACCATCCATCGTCTTGGGTTACTGCTGATTGGGGCTCCTGCGGCAGACTCACAGTAAATGCCAGCCTGACATTGCCAGTGTCAATTTTCTGAAAGCTGGCGGCAAATTTCACGCCAGAACTAGTTGAATAGTCTTGGGAAAACACCTGCTGGACTTCAACAAACGGCCACGTTGCAAACATGGATGCCCGCGCGACGCAGAGGCACAGCGTTCAATTTTGACGGTGGCCGTGCCCTTACACAGTATGTGTGGCCTTGCTTCCTGGCTGCCCACCAGCGTTGCTGCCACATCTGACCTTCCACACCCCGTTCTGCCCGCCTGCGCGAACACGGACCCCAGCCTAACTCTTGGCAAACGCCCCTACGCGTTGGCACTGACGCTCATGCCCCCTCCTCCCGCCCCAGGTGCACGGCACCGCCCCGCCCGATGCCCTGCCCGCCGCCTGCCAGCGGCGGTGCTTCGATCCCAAGGCACAACATGGACTGGGACCGTGTCCTCGAGAACCTGCTGCCCTGGGTGCTGTCCAAGTATCCCCGGTCATCGGAGCGCCGGCGCGTCCTGCTGCGCCTGCGGCGCGTGTCCACGGGCGTGCGCAGGGCGGCGGACGCCTGCGTGCGGAGCCTCAAGCCGCGGGGTCTGTGCATCGGCGAGGTCGTTAAACTCGTCAGGGACCGCTTCGCCGGAACGGTGGCCATCACGCTGGACGGCACCAGCATTTTGATGCAGGACTGGTCGGAGCTGGCGCGGCTGACGCAGCTGCGGGAGCTCACTTTAATCGGCGGGTCCACGTGGTGGACGGGTGTCACGGATGGCGTCCTGCTCGCGGCAGGGCAGCTCACCAACCTGCGCCGTCTGGACGTGTTCTGCGGCCACAGAGCGGACTGCAGCTACGGCGCCTCCAGCGGCGGGCTGCGGGGCCTGTCCCGCCTGAGGAGGCTGGACAGCCTCAGCCTGCAGCGGTGCAGCTGCCTGGACGAGGAGGCGCTGCGGGCCCTGGGGACCATCACGTCGCTGGCGCGCTTCACCCTCAAGGGCTGCCTGTTCGCCGGACACGCAAAGTCGGACGAGCCGCGCCTGTTGCCCTGCAAAGCGCTGTCGAGCCTAGGCCCCCTGACGCGTCTTGAATCTCTCAACCTATGCGAGTCGATGGATTCGATCGACCACGCAATCGCCGGCCTGGGGGCGCCGACGGCGCTGAAGTACTTGGGCCTGGCGCGCGCTGCGGCCGTGACGGACGGCGGTCTGGCCCAGCTGGGTTCGCTCCCCTGCGTGAAGCACCTGGACCTCTCGCGCACGGCTGTCTCCGACAAGCAGCTGGGCCTGCTCTCCGGCCTGGTGTCCCTCTCCAGCCTGCGTCTGCGCCACTGCGCGCGCATCACCGGCCGGGGCGTGCTAGTCCTGTCCCGCCTGACGACCTTGCGCCACCTTGATCTGTTCTACAGCCGCGGCGTTGGGGCCGACCTGGCGTTCGCCTCCCACTTTCGCGCCCTTGCGCACCTCAACATGGGCGCGTGCCGCCCCACTGACGCTTCTCTGGCCGCCCTGCGCGGAGCCACGACGCTCACCCACCTGGAGATGGCCTTCTGCGAGGACGTCACCGATGCAGGGATGCATGTTATTGCCGCACTGCGCAGTCTGCGATGCTTGAACGCCAGTTTTTGCGATCGTCTGAGCCGGGGGGGGCTGGAGGCGCTGGCGCGGTCATCGGTGTCACTGGAGTACGTGGAGGGGACGGGGTGGCAGTGGAGGCGGGGAGAAGGCGAAGAGGCTGCGGGAGTGCCGGGGGGAAATCGCCATTGAGCGCAATAGGCAAGCGTGACAAACCACCGCGTCTGGGCAACGGGTGGCATGTGAGGAGAGTGTGTGTGGAGGTTTGACTAGTTGCCCGTTGAGTGGAGGTCACCCGCAGTGCCGCATCCCATCAATTTCTGTGGGGCAATAAATGCGGGGATGGTTGTGGAGCGGAAGGAAATGCGTGCGTGGTATTGACAAGAGTTTGTCACCGATAGGGTGTTGGCAATGGACATCATTGTAGAGGGGACTTTGTGAATTGTACAACTTTGGGAAGGGAGATTCATACTTGCATGTTGGAGTGCCGCTTGGGACTTGTGTAACTTGTATCACTGAATCCAAGGATAAGCACAACACCGTTGTTGCATGGTGAGCTCTTTTCAAAGGTATTTTCATTAAGTGAGTAAACACACCGGCCCAGTATTCCCAGTTTACATTGCAACTTGACTTACAAATCTGGGTCCACATTTATCCACAAATACTCTGTAAGTCTGCTACAATCATATTTGGAGTATTCATTAGCCACCAACACTCAATTTATAATGATAGTATTGGGCGTAGGCTTGTCCCTTGATTTGTGCCGTTTTTCGGTTGCACGGTTGCCTGGTCAATCATGATAATTTCAAGGTAGATTTGGCAAAACATAATCAAGCTTTGCTCCTTGTGCAAACGAGCTCTTATGAAGCGCACCACTTTATTGATGTACAAAATGCCTCAATACAATCAACTTGACCATCAACCACACCGCTGCGCGTTAAACCATATTCGTCTATGGTAGGTAGGTGACAAATCACCAAAACAACAAAGAAATAACCAGAAAAATAAATTGTGGTGGTCGCTTGGCCATCACCACCGATTCTAGACTAGCGCATGACTCTATGATAGACAGAATGAGGCTCTACATATAGAAGCTTAGTAGCCTGTCCGCTTGAAACAACTTGGAGGCCACAACAACAATGTGTACATCATCTCTCACAACAAGCAACAAACAACCAAAACGTAGACTACTTAGATCAGGTTTACAAGACCGCCAACAATACCATAAACCGCTAATTGGTGCCTAGTTTTGTCAGGTCAGTATTAGCTTCCAGCAAACAACATTAAAACAAGCAATATAATGATTCACAAGGGTCGCCTGACCATTGCAAAGAACTTTTGATTAACCCATAGCCCAGCGAAGTATAAAGCAGTTTATTGCACCTCGTGGTCTTACAAATTGCCCCACCAAAATGATATGCCGACCATAGAAATGACTTGCACACATTGCACCAACTGCTATGGTACTTACTCAAGGCAGCATCACTCTATGGGTGTGCTTCACTCACTTGGCAAGCCTATCAAATAGGCGCTCAGGTCAGAGGCTAGGTCCTTAGGAGTCAAAAACCCGAGTGCCAAAGCACTCTGGTGGTGGCGCACAATGCCAGCACCGCTTGGGCCCCAAGCCTTGGGGATGAGGGGCCTTGGCTCTTAGCCAAATGTACCCCTGTTGGCCTACTCGGCCTTGGAGAGATAGGTCTTACCAGCCCAGCCCAAAGCAACAAGGCAATATTCCCCAAACAACAATAACCAACTTCCTATACTTATCTTTGCCCATGTTGTTTGGGATACCACCCTATTCCAAACAAAATCTTGGAATATTCCTTTCAAATCTTCACACCAGCTCTCCCAATATCCAATAGACCCTATTGGGTCACCCACACACTGCACTGCTTCTCAGTGCCTCAGAACAACCACCCACCAGTAATATAACATGACAAAACATTGACCATATCCACTGACATTATGCATCACATCCCCAATATTCGAAAAGAGGGTTTGTTTCAAACAAACCATAACTTTAACAAGCTTTTGTGCAAAATGTCGGTAAGAGGGTCACGGAAAACAACAAAACGTGCATTTTGCGCATAGGCAAAATGCAAGAAAAATGCCACAACAACGAACTTACGCACAAACAAAGCATTTTTTGGGTTACCCAACGGACAAGAAAACCACAATATTGCGCACAAAAAAGGCGTACCTTTGCGCGCGCCCCGCGCGCAAACACAGGCGAAAATCGCTGGGCCTAGTGCGTCAATGCACGGGGTCGGTGGGGGGGGGGAAGCGAAACCCGTGTTGTACATGTTTTTTTTGTAAAAGCTTTCTTAAGCTTGTGATATAAAGCATGAGAACTGGTGTTTTAAAGGCGTTCATACTCTTATTTTTTAGTGCACTCAGAAATGGCGATTTTGCACACAAGTTTCATTGTTTCCCGGTGGCCAATCTTGAGCACAACCGTTATGCCCAAAAAAGCACATAATTGCGATGTTGCGCACAAGTACACCCTTTTGGACCTTACCGACATTTTGCACGAAAGCTTGTTCTTTTTTAAAAAATAATCTAAATGTGATGTTTAGGGGCTTATTACAAAATTATTTTCCTCAATATTATTGAAATATTTATCATAATATTAAATTGCATGAGCTAGATTCTATAAATCACCAAAATGTGTTCAAAAATTACCACATTGGCCTGACTTGTTTGTGCACGTATACCAATCCAACCCAGCCACAATAAAAATAATTGATTGCTTTAGAAATATTATTTTTCATTGTGCTTTCTATTATCAAAATTATATAATATGACTAATAATGATACATAAAGCGTGTGGGTGTGGGGTTCCTGCCCTCTTTGAGCCGCAGACCCGCCTCGCCGGGCACCTAGGTCCTTACGGGGACCTAGGCGGGACCACCCCTCCTACTCCCGTATCCTAATACCTAGAGCGGTTACTGTGGGTTGAGGATAGGTATCTTGGGCAGGGCATCCCCCACACCAAGGGCCATTAGTAGGGCGTCCCCCACATCAGGCTGGTGCGCGTAACAAATAATCTGATAGCAGCTGAATATGTTGAGTCCAAAACACTCCAAAGCATTCAATATAATATCCAATCAACATACAGAGCTCCACCAAAAATGCTCAATATCCATTTTTGTCTTATTTAAAATTTACTCAGCAGCTTTAGTCATATTTTTAGTAATACTATACATTCATAGTCGTTTCCAATTCTAGCTTTGAACCCACCCCCCAAATTGCTTCTCACAGTATATAGATAGAAGTTCCCAATGAGTTTCATTTACCCTAACGACTTTAACTTTTTCCTTTTTCTTTTCATTCCACTAAGACATTTCTAGATTTTTTTCTCCATTTATCCCTCATTAATCTCCTCTTCACTTTTAAGCTCAGGCATGCTATAGATGGATCTGATGGCATCAATCATCCTCAAGTAGCCATCTGAGCTTTAACACCCACTGAATCCAATATGTTCAAAGCCTGCTCAATGAAACGAACTTCCTCTATGATCACGGCCACACAATTGTGCACCGCCTCCGTTTGTTGATCAGCTTGATCGAGATGCATCTTCTTAAAGGCGAACTCTCCAAGCTTTACCTCGATATTCACCTTAGTTGCAGCCCACACAAAACACTTGCCTAAGGCATAGTGGGGCTGTCGTCGAGCAAAGATGTACTCCATATCCAAAACCGGAACTAGTATAACACTTCCCATATGTGCGTACATGTTGCTAACCCAAGTCTGATTATGTGGTTGTGTGAGGGGGAATCCACACTATATTGTACATTCTAAGTCAATTGGGAACATTGCATAATGGAATATTAAGTTTGGGAAAAGCACAACATGTTGTACATTATGAACACTCAGGAAGACCATTGTACAATAGAATATCATGGGTTTGGGCCAAGTGTTGGCCTTGCATAGTAAGGGTAGTAGCCCAAGGGAGTTTCCAGCACAATAGGCAAAAGGGTATAATGTGAAGGGGGAAGCCCTATTGGTTAACACGCTCAGCTCAAGGGGCAGTAGTTCTTGGGGCCCATATGGGGTAGGTTAGATGGGATAAAGGCCAACGGGCCTCGGGGACCAATGAATCGGTGAACGAAAGAAGAAGGGACAAACAAATTTCGAATTGAAACCTGGCGGGTAAGCCAGAAATGGATGACTCATCTTATTTCTGGCATGCCCCTTGGGATGCCTTGGGAGGCAGGTATAAATACAGACACACCCAATCAATTTGTAATCAAAGTTGCAGCTCAATTTCGTCATGACCAGTCCCCGAGTTGAATGGAGATAACAGGCCATTTCCCGACCAGCCAAAAGGGATCTCGCCCCTTACAGGTTGTGAGTGTAACTCACATGACCATCAAAACACCACGTTATATATCATTGTCCAATCAATTGTCCAAAAAGCAACACCATCTCAAACTACCATGGTGGTTGATGGCGACGTTTGGTACTCCCTAGCTTAAACCCTAGATACACAAACTATCTTCTTGCCCGACCAACCGACTGACTTGTGTGGGTGGTGCAAAGCTCAGGGAGGCCATTCGATTAGTCCTTGCCTCATTCTATTCAACAACCACAAGCATATCTCAAGCCATATAAGTTGTATTGCTCTGGCCATATTCAGCTCCCTTTCCCTTATTCGAAAGCCCACAATTGTATCCAAGATACAAGGGAGCATGTCTTGGTGCGATGGTATACCACGCAAAATCTCAACAATCCTCTTTGCTCTTTTAAAAAAGTTTGCGGCCCTGCATTTCTAGCTCTACAAGCAGCCATTGTCTCTAAAGTTGATCCTGGCATAACCAGGATTGGACAAAGACTGGGACTAGGACCGGGGCCAAGACCGGACACAAGTCCGGTCCTGGCCTTGTGGCTAGCCGCCCTGAAATTGGCCAGGATCGGGCCAGGACTGGGCCAAGACCAAGCCAGACTAGCCCGGGCTGGACTACAATTGGGACCAGGCCTAGCTTGCATCATGTAAGCCCGGTCTTGTGCCTGGCCCCAACCGGTCCTGACCCCGGTCCTGACCCCGGTCCTGACCCCGGTCCTGACCCCGGTCCTGACCCAACCTAACACCAAGCCTTAGCCCAATCTTGGCCCGGTCCTAGCCCGGTCTTAGCTTGGTCCTGACCTGGTCCTAATCATGACCAGGTCAGGACCAGGCTTATCTTGGATCTCAATTCCCAAATCACCGGAGCCTCCTACAAACACTGCGCAAGGTGGCCCAACCACTATTCTTGCGTATTGCACAATGGCTGGAGGTAAAAAGCCAAGGAAGCATCTCGTGAAGGCCGGTGCCTAGGCGGTTGCCGGGGCAGCCATAGTATAGGAGGCCCCTGTAGTGGAGGGGTGTGCTACGAGTGGGGGGGTGGTGGCTAACATTCATTACAAATATAGGTGGCAATGTGTGCAAGGGTATAAGGGGCGCTGGGTTTAAAAGAACCAGTGGGATTGCCGGTTGGTCCAGGTGTTGTTGCCACATCTTGCACAACGTTGTCATGCACGGGCTGGATAACTGCAAAGATGCACATGCCCCCACCACCCCAGGCTATATGGTGATTGATGGCCATGGCCATCGAAAGGTATGTTGTAGGAATGCCTTGTTGACTGCAGTCCATAGCCCATTGTTAATTGTCCATGGTTAATACTGAATGGTGAATGGTCCATGATGGTCAATGACTTTTTGATACAGGCTAATGCTACGGTGGGCGCCTTCCCGCTAAGTCCGTGGACCCACCTCGCCACGGCACGTGAGTCACCATGACTCACGCCGGACCACCCGTTACAAGACGGTATAATATATATATTTATATGTTCTAGTACTTTACGTGGCTTGAGACTAAATACATAGTCTAGGGAAGCCAGTCACCCTAGACCAGTGACAAGGGACGGTTTCTAATAATCTAGAGTTCCAATAATGGAACTCAATATAACCTATATTGCCTTAATGAGTTTTAATACCCACACGGCGTATCAACTCGTCCCTCCCCCGGGACCGACGTCCTCGGAGGTATACAATGTGTCACATAAATACGCGGCGAGAACCTACCAGAGAGTCGTCCAGCAGGTCTCCCGGTTGAGACAAATACCTTACCTGTTTTGTTGTCGGCAGAACACATTAACAAGAGGAGCCATACATACAAAACACTGTCAAGTCAAATCCCTCCTCTGTATATGTGTCTGCGTGTCACCCTGGGATCACCCCAAGGGGAAATCTGTCACTCCCTACTGGAGGTAAATCAAGGACCCGAAGGTGAGCCGCGTCCACGACCACCACGGGCATCACGGCCTCCTCTACCACGGCCGCTAGGTCCGCCGCGACCTGAGGGCCCACTGCCCCTCCCAGGTGCGGGTGCTCGCGCTGGTCGCATGCCTCTCTCGACATTTTGAATCCAGCGGTAGATCACCTGAATGACAGGTACAACAACTAATTCTTAGCGTTTTTGTTTTTGATGCTTACTACGTCTAGCACCTGACGGGTGATTATGCTTTGAATATTGGTTCTCAAATGTTTGCAATATTTCTGCACAGTTGGTCATATTTCTTTCAGGTTCCCAACTGTTATGTTCATGACCATACCCGGTCCACTTTACTAAATATTCTGTACGTAGTTTGTTTCGTACTCGTCGAACACGTTTGTCAAGAATATTCTCGACAGTGTATTCGAGTTCACCCTCCAACTCAATTGGAGGGGGTGGAGGTTGTACACGACCTCCATCTTTATATAGTGCTAATTTCGAAACATGAAATATGGGGTGAACCCGTTTCATGCTCGGCGGTAGCGCGAGTTGGTAGGCGACCTCACCAATTCTCGCCTCCACTCGGAATGGTCCAAGCCATCTTGGCAAGAGCTTTTTCGTCCCTGGATGTTTCAGGGAGATGTTCTTTGATTGCAGGAGTACTCGATCTCCTACTTGATAGACGACGTCTCGTCTATGCGGATCCGCTACACGTCTTTGACGATCTCGGGCTTGTTGTAGGTGCTCTTTTGCCAACTTTAGGGCAGAGGCAACCTTAGCCGTCATTTGAGTTACAGCCGGGATCTGGTCTGGGACCTCGTATCCCTCGCACCCCTCACGGGTGGTGTCAGACTGTGCAAGACGTGTTGGGATATCATATGCTAGTGGGCTGAATACATGTCGCCCATAGTTTAGGAAGAATGGAGTCTCTTTGGTTGACTCATTCTTAGCATTATTTATGGCAAACTCAGCTAAACTGAGTTGTTGATCCCAATCGTCTTGTACAGTAGCACTATAGCTCCTGAGGTAATCCTCGACAGTGCGGTTCATAACCTCAGTCTGACCGTCCGTCTGTGGATGATAGGCTATACTCTTAAGGTGCCGAATCCCCCATCTCTCCGACAGTCGAGAGAAGAACCCAGAAGTAAACCGGCTATCGCGATCAGTCAGTAACTCCTTGGGTAACCCATGATGCCTAATGACATTATGGATGAGGAGATCAGCGGTCTCCTTGGAGGAAACCTCTGTGGTAGTCGCTGCCAATCTGACCATCTTCGTCAAGCGGTCAACAAAGACAATGATCGCATTATTGTCGGTCTTTGTTTTTGGCAGGTCCATGATGAAGTCCATGCTCACTGCTTCCCATGGTGAGGCTGGGATATGCAGGGGTTGCGCCAAGCCAGCTGGCTTAAGGCGACTATAGTTACACCTTTGACATATGTCGCAGGTGCGGACATATTCTATGATGTCCTTTCGCATCCCTGGCCACCAGTAATACCGCTGTACTAGGTCGATGGTTTTCGTCTGACCAAAGTGGCCAGAGTACGGAGAGTCATGAGCCTGTCCACACACTTCCCTCCGTAATTCACGCCCAGGTACTACTAGTCGATCCCCACGATACAACAACCCCTTATCATACAAGAGTGCACCGGACTCGATGTGTGGTTTCAAGTCAGTAGCGCTCTCATATGCATCTTTGAATCGTGTCACCAAGGTAGACGAAGCACCACCAGCGGGTTCCGTGAGCTGGTGATCTGGTCCTGGTCTGCTGCTCACACTCATTACTCGTAAGTAATGTGGCATCCCGAGCGTTCGAACAGTCCGATCCGGGAGTCGACTAAGGGGATCTGCGACGTTTGCACGCCCTGGGCGGTACTCCCATTCGAATTGGAACTGTTGAAAGGTTTCAGACCAGCGAGCCTGCCTTCGTGACAACGTGGGTTGTGTTTTAAAGTAAGTGTTAGGGCAGTGGTCCGTCACAAGGCGGAACCTGCTGCCTTCCAAATAACACCGCCAGAGTTGTACAGCAAATACCGATGCCAACAACTCTTTTTCTGTAGGTGAGTAGTTAAGTTCGGCGGGTATCATCTTCTTACTGGCGTATGCAATGGGGTGTCCTTCTTGCAATAGGATAGCCCCTAACGCCGTGTCAGAGGCATCAGCAACCACCTCGTATTCTTTTTCAGGGTCTGGCATACGGAGGAGTGGAGCACTGGTCAACAGAGGTGGGCCGTCCAGGAACGGGGACGGACTAGGAACGGGGACGGGGACGGGAACGGGGACGGACCGGAGTCCGTCCCTGTCCTTGGGCCGGCAGGCCCAAGAACGGCCAGGGACGGCTCCGTCCCTGGCTGGGAACGGACTGGGACGGATCTGGGACGGTATGGCCCACCTAGGAGTCCGTGCCTGTACTGCCCAAGGCCGGTCTAGAGTCCGTTCCAGGCCGTTCCAAAGGCCGTTCCAGGCCGTTCCAAAGGCCGTTCCAGGCCGTTCCGAAGGCCGTTCCAGGCCGTTCTGAAGGCCGTCCCAGGCCGTCCTGGAACCCGTTCTAGAAGCCGCTCCACAATACATAACAACATCAAATTCATGCGTGGACCAATAAGAATGCAACGATCAGATTTGACGCATGGCCCGCGTGCCCCACGGTCCACAAACGTGGTGCCCCTGCCCCCCTGCGACACAGTTTGCGCCTGTTGCGATGGGTGGCAAGACCAAGCAGACGCAGCGGCGGCGGCAGGTGAAGGCGGGGGAGTCACGGCCCCCGGCCCGACATCACCAAGGCGGCCCCCCACAGCCTGCGGCAGGGGATGCCCGGGGCCAGACAGAGGGGCGCCCAGAAAGGCGGTCCCCCACCCCCCAAGGTGAGGGATCCGGGCATGCGGGGATGGCAGTGGCGGTGGCAGTGGTAGGGGGGGAAGGCCAGGGGACGTCTGTTAGCGGCAGCGCCCCACTCCCGGACTTGTTTGACTTTTCGCATTTGGTGGCGGGGGGCGTGGGGGACTCGGATTGGGAACCCAGCGCAGAGAGGGCTCTGAACCTACAACAGCTGCCAGCTGTTGGGGCATCTGAAGGGCTGTTGCCGGCCGGGGATCCCGAGGGGGCGTCTGTGAGTGGCAGGGTGGGGTCTGCATCTGTACCGGCGGTGACACCTGGGGCCCTGTTGACGGCATCGGGGGCGGCCGCCTCTGGAAGCAACGTGAAGCGCGCGGCCGGCGGCGAGGGTGGGAATGCACCCTTAAGGGCAAAGCAGGCCCGAACGGAGGGAGGGGATGGGGTGGGGGTCGCCTCTGGCAGCAATAGGTGTGTGGCCCCACCATTGGGGCTTGGGCAGAGCGGCAGCCGGTGGGTGAAGCCATTGTATGTGGAACAGGAGGGGCGGCCTGGCATCCTTGCAAGATACGACAGTGTTACGGGGAAGGAAGACGACCACAGCAAGATCATTTGCTGCATATGCGGCAAAGGGATTTCCTTCAAGTCGTCATCCTTCTCGACTGCGGAAAAGCATATGGGGCACCACAAGGTCATGCGACGGACGCTGTCCGTTGCCGTGGAGCTGGCAGACAAAGCACGGGCGGATGGTGTCGCTTTTCCCATGGCTGAGTTTCTTGCGCGGACGGCTGAGGAGGGCCGTGAGGTGGGAGTGGCACATTACATGCAGCAGGAGGCCTTTGCCACAGGAACCGCCCCGTGGCAGCAAATGCGGTCAGCGATCACCCGCTGGATCGCAGCGGATAGCATTCAACTATCAGTTGTTGAGTCTCCAAACTTCCGCCGCATGTGCAAGGCACTCAACGGCCGCTGCCCCTCCTTCAGCCGGAAGGCCGTCACCAACGAGGTCCGCTGTTACCACGTCGTCACATGCATTGTGTGCAATATGTTTTGTTGTCCCATGGTGTCCATGTGATACAGTCCGCAACACACAACTGTGTTGGTTGTCAGCCTGAAAATAGTGTCTTTGTTGTTATGGCAGGTGGCATCCATGCACCGCCAGGCGGTGCAGAAGCTCCAGGGGATGGAGGAGTGGAATAAGGTGCGGCCAGCCTTCACCTGCGACCTTTGGCGCTCTCGCACGCGGCGAGAGTATTTTTTAATGACCATGCACTGGGTGGAGGAGACGCACCAGCATGACGGCCATGCCAACCGCCAGTGGCGGTTGCGGAGCAGGTGCATGGGGTCAGTGCCTGTGGAGGCGGAGAGCATCACGGCTGAAGGTGACAGGCTGTGCAGCGAATGGGTAGCAGTGACTACCCAAATGGCAGCTGGTCGTGTTGTTTGTTATTTGTGATATTCGCCTTTGTTGCTTGTCGCAAGCAGTTTTTGTATGCAGTGGTGGTGGACCCGGCCCGCAAGGAGCTGGAGAAGTATGGGATGATGGGGTGAATGGGCAGCAGTGACTGCCCAAGTACCAGCTAGTCGAGTGGTTTGTTGCTTGTCACAATGTGTTTGTGTATGCAGTGGTGGTGGACTTGGCCCGCAAGGAGCTGGAGAAGTATGGGATGACCGGCTGGTGGCCGTCCTTTGTCACGGACGCTGGGAGCAATGTCAGGCGGGCTATTAGGGGGGAGCTGGCAGCACATGAGGTTGGGGAGCAACCTAGAGGCGGCATGGCAGATTGGTCACGCTGTGCCTGCCACATGCTCCACAACGTCGTGGCCCATGGCCTGACCAACCTACACGTCCGCGCCACCCATACCGAAGGCTGCCAAAAGCTTTGCAGTGCAATAGACCGGTAAGCTATGATGCTGGTGTGTCTTTGTGTGTGTGTTGCTATGCGTGCATATATGTTGGTGGTTATTTGTGTGTGCTGCAACTGCTGCAGCTGCTACTTCGGAATTGTTTCATCAGCAGTGTGTATGTGTCCTTACGATGGCAGGGTCTCCACGCTGGTGAACCACATGCGTGCCAGCGCAAAAGCCACAGCTAAGCTGCGAAGGCTGCAAGTGGAAATAATAAGGGAGGGTAATAATGTAGTTTCTAGTGATGAGGAGGGGGTGTCTGCATCAGAGGTGCCCTCCGATGAGTCGGGTGAAGGTGGCAGGAGGCCCAACCTGCGGAGGGTACTCCAGCTGGTGAGGTCTGTGGACACTCGATAGAATAGTACATTTTTTATGCTGCAAAGGGCTGTGCGCCTGAGGAAGGCCATCGGCAGATGGTTTGGGCTGCACCCCGAATACGATAATCCCATCGAGATTACACAATGGGGCTACCTGGAGGCCCTCCTCCCAATGTTGGCATCTATCAAGAGGTGTTGTAAGAGGCTGGAGGCGGAGGCATACCCCACGGGCTCCAAGGCTCTCACCAAGTTGATGCACCTCCGGCGTTTCCTTTACAAAATCGGTGACCAGGATAGTAAGGGGCCATATAGTGGGTTGGTGCCATTCTGCAATGACATGCTGTGGAAGTTGGAAGAGGCCCTCAGCGACTCCACGTGGGTCTGGCAAATGGCCTTTTTGGCTTTGATGGACCCCACCGGTGAGCGATCGTTGCTAATCACTCAGCGATGTTGTTGTTGGTGTTGTGTACTGTTTCTCACTGTGGTGTCATTCACATATTCAAAAACACATATAAAAGGTCAGAAGCAGTGCTGATGAATTGCATGGTGTGTGTGCAGTGTATGCTTGGAAGGCTACCCTGGGGTCCTACATAAAGGTACTGGAACCCATCAGGGAGAAGTTTGTGTCGGTGGATGCCGTGATGGAGGACATGTCGGCTGAGCTGCTGGAGTTGTGTCTTAAATTCGCGAAGGACATTGGGTGGTCAGAGGCATCGGGGCAAGCAGGCCTGCCGCCCCATCCTGGACAGCGGCCCGTGCGCAAGCCGAGGGAGAAGCGCATGGGGCATAAGACGTTTGACACTAGCTCTGAGGAGGATTATGATACAACATGGCAACGGGGCCCAAGGGCAAGCGGTGCCGCGGGGCCTAGCCAACCTGGGGGCGGTGCAGCGGGCGGCGAACTGACGGATGCCACACAGCGGTTGATCGCACGACACGTTCAGGAGTTCTTAATGGAACGTTGGAGTTTGTGTGAGCCGGGTACCCCACGAGAGGAGGATGCACTAGATTATTGGGCACGGAATAGTGCTCGATGGCCCATAGTGGCGTGGGTGGCCCGGCACTCATTGTGTGTACCGGCCGGAAGTGGTGCGTCAGAATGGGGCTTCTCGGTATCCGGCCATACTGTGCGATCTCGGCGGGCATCTCTGGGGGACGAACGCATTGA
>CAJHUC010001662.1:0-35815 GCA_905146915.1 Ostreobium quekettii
GGGTGATCATCCATCTTTTGTTTGGTTGTGGATGGTCCCCTCTTAGCAATGATTGGAATGGCAGTGCCTTATGGTGTCCAGATAAATGCAAGCAAGAAGCTGTGTTCCTGTACAACTGCGCAGATGCGCACGTATGGATGTGCGAATTGTACTTGTGGGAAGTGTGCACGGCGCTGCAAGGCCTCTGGCCACCCTTGTGTCAAAAGTTGCAACCGTGACTAGCCTGAGCCTTGGGAATTGGGGTACACAGTTTGCTGAAGAAACCATCAACCGATTTCAACAACAAGACTATGGTACTAATTGGGTGCCCAAACGGCTGCGGTGATGGAGCAATATATCAAAAGGAAGGATTCAGGTCCTTGTTGGTTTTCTTCCTGGAGATTGTTGTGAGCCTGCTAGTCTGGTGCCGTGCACAAGTAATTCAGTCCCGATTGACATCGCTATTGAGCATGTCCTGAATCGAATCTGTACCCAACATCCCTTGCACTTGCTGTGCACGTGTTGCATGCTGAGAATGACATTTCAGGCCTGTCTCCACCTCAGTGCACTGTAGATGGATTCTCCTTTCCAATCTGCAACTCTCAGCATCTTTAGCTTTGCATGGTCTGCATATGCTGTCCATGGTATGGGGAGGGCTTGAGCTGCATGACTTCTAGATATAGTCTTCCTGCTGGTGGTTTCGAAATTGAGGTCAGAAGGCATTGGTGGTGGGTATGCTGTTGAATTGGCTTGTGCCTGGGATTGAGATGAGCCCTGGTTTGTCTGCGGCAGGTGGTCAACCTTGCCTTGTCCGGACTGGAGAAGGTGTGGCGGAACGGGGAGTCCTCAAATGAGCATGGGACAGACTCCCTCAGCGAGGCGGACAGTGATCTGTTTGCAGTTGAACGGCTGGAGGCGTTGGGCGAACTGGTCTCAGAGATCGCTGAGGGTCGAGGTGGGGAGCAGGGGGCTGAGAAGAAGTTGGGGAAAGCTGATGAAGAAGGAGAAGAGGGAGGCATGGTCAGCAAAGTAGAGCAGATGAAACTGGAAATCGAGCGAATGAAGAGAAAGGTATGACCTTACAAATCTGGGGGGATGATAATGTGATCATGACTTTGTGGGTCATATAGAAGCTGGTGGTTGGGGCACTGCACTGTCAGAAAACCAACCCTGCAAACTTTTGTTGGAACGATGTTGTTTGGCCACTCGTTTGTTGCTTTTGCGTCTCAATGATTGTATTTTCACAGCTATATTCATCTCTATGTATCAGTGCCTTTGCTGTCCTTTTTGGCCACCTCTTGTACTTTCTGTGTGAGTGGGAGGAGTGCAGAGATATGCACCTATGGGGGCGAGTGTCCAGTGCGGATATGATGGGCCCAACACATCCAGCAGGTGAAAGACAGACCTCAGGCATACCTCAATTCACTGAGCAAGGTGGTTGTAGCCAGAGCAGAGTGACATCGTTGGCTGTGCTCTCTGCAGTGCATGGAGGCTAGGGAGAGTCAGGCAGCCCGGGAGATGTCCAAGGAGCTGCACAAGAACATGCCAACGATGCGGGAGGTGACAAATGCCCTCACCAAGGAAGCAGACATGCTGGAGCAGGCCAAGTCAGAGCTGGGTACCGACAAGGAAGACTTCATGGCAACGGTGGGGAAGGTTCGCTGGCGGAAGGCGCAGCGGTCTGCATCACAGGGAAAGTTGAACCCGCCCCCACCCCAAGTAGGTGGCCCTGAAGACAAGAGACCGATGTCCCCTTGAGCATGTCTTCATGGGTTTCATGAGAGCATGGGGGCGCTGACAGGGGCCGGGCATGCACATGACATGCAGCTGGCAGTTTGAGGCACGGTCAGGTGGTTGTGCTGCAGCCAGAAGCGGCTGGTGTTGCAATTTGATTGTGGGCAGCTGTCTTGTTCCTGTCGCAGCATCAGCCTGGGCAGCTTGACAGGTGGAGCTGGCTGTTGCCTGCTGCTGGTGCATGCAGTGGCCTGCTGATCAGATGCATCCTGTAGCCACGTGTTTTTGGATGCTTGGAGTCTGTGAGGAGCACAGAGGGGCGAGAGGTTGCTCTGGGGTGTTCTGAATGCATCCAGCCGCCACCCGGAGGGGGGTCCAGCCTTCGTGCACCCTGCAGTGTGGTCTCCAGGTGGAGGATCGGTGGAAAGCGGGCAGCAAACCTTTCACAGACCTGCAGTGCCACTGCCCATGGTGTTGGCCTGTTGTGGTTTGGGGCGCTTGCCTCTGGCGCTGCCTGCTGAAGGCCTCTGTGTTGCACCAACTCCAGAGATGTGCCTTTGCTAGGGAGTCCCAAAGGCCATGAGGACATAAAGCATGTCAGACCTGGTTGGAGATGGTGCAACAACCCGCTGTCAGCGGCAGCCAGGTCGCTGGCGTGCTGCTTTCACCTGCCGGCATCCGGTGAGTGAGCGATGCTGCAGATGGGGCGCCGATCATTGGTGCGGTGAGGTTTGGTGACTGGAAGCGTGCAAGCTGTGGTATGGATGCCGCCAACATGTCTGCAGGATTAGTAGTTTATGGAAAGAACAGTGCTGCATGGCAGGCGTGCTGGCTGATGGGGTCATCAATGACCGACCAGGGGGGATATTTTATTCTACAGTGTGAGTGATACTTTATATTTCTCTGGCCCTTGTGAGCGCAGCTGTGGCCCTTATCTGGCGGATGGAAGTGGATTGATGGTGGTGGGCTGGCTGCTCCTTGTGGTGAGGTCGCAATTTTTTTAAGCATGTTGGTACTTTTTTTGACCATCTTGAGCAACGCAGTGACCCAATCGCTGGGCCGCTGGTGTAGTGCGGCTTGTTCTTGAGGTACTCGTAGTTGCCCATCTTGCAGTCGGGGATTAGTGTGCATTCGACCAAACCGCTAGAGTTTGGAACGGGGGCCATGAAGTTAGAGGCACACAGTTGGATGCTGCCGAACGGTGTTGAAGTAGAGGGTGGAACCTTGAAGCTCACCTCAGCGACTCCTCACAGCGACTCCTAACAAAGTTTCCTCAAACTCTCCTCATGTAGACATCAATTTGTTTGCCATCCCGCTTCGTGGACGGAAGGAAAGCACGCACCGCGGGAGGTGGCCTCCCCACCTCGCCAGTGCACCTTCGCCCGGTCGCACCACATTCCCACATTGCTGACAGTGGGTTGGCTGTTCCAGTTTGATCCCGCACAGTACTTGATGTGCCCGTCTCGTCCCAGTTGCTTCACGATGTGCCGCCCTCCATCGCCCTGACGGTGGTGACGATAGTCTAGCAGCTTTCACGAGCTCCCATTCTCTCAACTGCTGGTTTAGAATTGGTCCCGTGCAGCCCTCGGTGCTGGCTTCGTGGCCAGGTTGCCAGAGGAGAGGATCAAGAGACGAATTGTCGGATGGCCGAAGCCCAGCTTGCCCGTCCCCAACGTCCCATGTGGCGCTGCACATTCGGATGCAGCCGTCTTCCTGGGGGCCAAGGGTCTGTCGTCCTGCTTCGCGAATGTCTGCCACGAAATTTCGACGCGCTGAAGAGCGTGTGCGATCGGGTAGTCCAGTGTTGTGTGTTCTGCCGCTAAATGGCCGTTGGTGGAATGTGAGATTCGTACAAGGGCACTTCCGAAGCGCTGCCCCTTGAAGGCCCGACACGCGCGATCGAGCGGAATCGCTTGCATTGCTCATTGGAGTATGCTGTTTGAGCATGGAGGAAGCGAGTGGTTGCTGTTGCGGGGGCGCTGCGGGCACCCTGAGGATTTTGGCGTGTTGTATAGGATGCATAGCCTGCGCGTGGCTAGCTTGTGCTACCTGTTCCATCACCAGGCGACAGTGCTTCACTTGGTTGTGAATTGACTGACAATGCCTGTGCCAAATCCGGCCAGATCTGGGCGCACAACAGGGAGAAAAAGCTGCGATCTTGGCCAGTGCTGGGCCTCACAGCGCGTTTAGAGATAGTCTCGCATGTTGACACGCGTCTAGCCTTTTGTCTCGGCTTTTGCGTGGTGCTCCAGCCACCGAGCCAAAGCCACCTGGGCTTGGCCACGGCGCCAAGTTCATGGACGCAATGCAAGGCAGCTAGGTGCCTTCTGCAAGGATTCCAGCTGGGACCCGCCCACGGTCGTGTGTGTCTGAAACGCTTAAGGTGCAGCCCAGGCTTTCCCAGCAGAACAGGTGCCCCCCTTGGCGCCGATATTGCCTAGCAATGTGACCACGCGTTTAGCGGTCTACAAACTATGTGCGGCGACCAAGTGTCATGGTGCACGAGGCGCCGATATTGCCTAGCAATGTGACCACGCGTTTAGCGGTCTACAAACTATGTGCGGCGACCAAGTGTCATGGTGCACGAGACGTTGAAGAAGTTGGGGTATTGACATGAACAGTAATTGACACATCACCAGAAGCAGGAGAGTTTTAACAGCCACAGCCCTCTATTACTGTAGAATCGATGAATACCACTGTCCCGCCCCATGACAGTGGTTGATTTACAAGCCTTGGCTCTCGTGGTAGCCACGCCAATGGCAGGATTACTCCCACCGCCACACTGGCCGTCAACGACATTTTTACAAAAGACCACCCCGCCCCTCCCACCCATACACCCCCACGCCCCTCCCCCCCGCCCGCCCGCCGGAACCCGCTCACGACAATTGCATATTTGAAAATGAATTACAACCATGTCGTCGAAATATGCCGTGGGTAGCCTTTATGTCAGCTGCCTCAGATGGAATGGCGGTTCTCATTTCACCATCGAACGATCCGTGAACTTGACAAGCTCATCCCATTACAAAGAATTCGTTGCTGTTCGATAAACACGGCTTGAATTCACTGATGCGCTCGTGGCGGGGCATCCGTGGGATACTTTATGAGTTGGGGCGCGAAACGGTGCTCTACGCGCACCCCATGGTGCGCCGCGCGCACAAGCCCCCGGCGCCGGCTCTGCCGTCGCTCGCTCCCGTAAAACCACCGGCTCGCGGTCAGAAAAATCGTCCAATGGAAACAATTCCGCTCAAATAACAACTCTAACTGATCTGGAGGGCGCCGAGGACGCTGAGCTCCGGCTATCCCACGTATCTAGACGCCCTAGTTGGTGTGGGTGGCGGAGCCGTCGCACCCAGCGACCTTCCCGTCCGCGGCGGCGGTGTCGCAGTACACGTTGGCCTTGCCCTTGCCATCCGCTCCAGGCCCGCTCCCGCCGTCGACTTCGGCGTAGGTGTCTTCCTGCAGACGCGGATGAGACATCGTTCAGTGGTGCTCCACGGCTGCACTTTATCGGTACCGCTGTTTCGAGATATCCAGGATGGAGCGACCTCGCCGTGCATCAAGGCAGATGCCGAAATCGGACAATCGTTTGAACTGCTTGGGAACACATCGCTAGCGTGAACAATGCGCACAGCACCGCGAGCACAGTATATATTACACTCAGCAGGCACCGCGAGCGATATATTTTTTGAAACTTGCAGGCATCCTTTCACTGGGGGATCCCCATCTGCACTCACCCCTGCCCCAGCGTAGGCGTTGAACGTGGCATTAGCGTCGCCGGTGGTGTCGCTGGAGCCCCACACGTAGACGTTCTTGCCGTCGGACTTGGCCACAGCCGACACCGTGCCTGGCTTGGTTGCCGGGGCCTCAGGGGCGTAGGTGTAGTAGGGGTCCACTGGTGCGGGCTTGTAGTAGTAGGGGTCCTGAGCGGCGGGCTCAGGCTCGGGGTAGGGGTAGTAGTAGTGCGGGTCGGTGGAGTAGTCGTCCTTGGGCGCGTACGGGTAGCCGTAGTAGTACGGCGTGTCGGCGCTGTTGTCAGTCGTCGGCGCGGGGTAGTAGTAGTAGTACGGGTCCATGGGCGCGGCCTGTTCGGCGGGGCTGGGGTAGTAGTAGTAGTACGGCACGGTCTTCACGTCCTCGTCCACCGAGATGTCGGGCTGAGGGTACAGGTAGTAGCCGCAGCCGGAGGCGTCGCCAGCGGCGTCGTGGGGGTAGAAGTAGTACCCTGGCATGGTGTCGTCAGCGGCGTCCTCGGTGGCCGTGGGGTCGTAGAAGAAGTAGTAGCCGTGCAGCGTGTCGTCTGCTTCCTCCTCAGCGGGGTCCTCGTACGCGCCGCAGACCTTGACGGGGGCGGAGTTGCACTCGTAGCCGGGCAGGCACTTGTGGGGTCCGCAGTCCGTGACACCGGCGGCCACTTCGTCGGCGTAGGTCTCGTCGGTGGGGTCCACGCACACGGGCACCTGGACCTCCACGGCGATGTACTTCTTGACGGGCGCGCAGAGCTCCGTGCACATGTGGCCGGCGGGGCAGAAGGTGGGGACACCCTTGGCGTCGTAGCCGCACTGGGCAGCTGCGGAAAGGGACAGGGAGCTTATCAGTTCCGATCGCCATCAGCGCGGGATTGGCAAGCAGGGCTAACTCGCCGTCAACCACTTGGCAACTCAAAAAAAGACTGGAACTCTGCGCAGGAGAGTCAGGACGGCAGGGACACTATTCTGTAGCGAAACAACTGGGCTGGGCCAGCTGCGACGCCACAAAACTTTCAAAGGAGTCTAGGGACTTGAAAGTTGTGAACACGCAGCAGTCGTGAGTGAGCATGGTTGAGAAAATGGACTGGTCGACATCTCTTACCGTCCTTCTCCAAAACGGCGTCCTTGCAGACCTCGACCTCGCAGGTGGCGCAGAATGAGCCGGGATCGCAGACGCTGCCGCCGCAAGGCTGGCCGTACTTGTAACCCGGAGCCCAGCCCAGAGGGTAGCCCTTGTAGTAGCCTGGCGCGTAGGACTTGGGGTCCTTCTTCACGCACACCTCGTGGGTGACGGTCTTGCACACCTTCGGGTCTGAGACATTACAGTGCACTCGCTCATTTCCGCAGCCCACTGCCGTTCCGGTAAAGCAGAACTAATCAGAACTGCAGGCGAGTCTGCAATGCAGGCAGGTCAACTGTACAGAGAACTGCGCGAAAACGTTCCATCCACAGATCAGCGACGAGGACACATTCACCGCCAGTAGCCACACACGAAATGCACGAGTTGCTCCTCCGCGGGCGGGCATGCTGCTGAATCCACTCACCGACTGCCTCGCAGGAGTAGACATCCTTGCAGGCGACCTTGCCGGGGTACGGGTAGGCGGGGTCCTCAGCGGCGGCGTCGACCTCGGGGTACTTGGCGGGGTACTTGCCGTAGGCACCAAGCAGGCTCTTGCCGCCGGCCTTGGCCACAGCGTTGGCGGAGGCGGGACCACCATCGGAGGTGGCGACGGCCTTGGCGACGGCGGAGGCGGGGGCAGCCTTGTCCTCCTCGGGGGCCACCTCGGGGTAGGGGTAGGGGTAGCCGTAGTACGGCGTCTCGTCCTCGGGGTCGACCTCCTCAGGGGCGGGGTAGGGGTAGCCATACCCATAGACCTTCTTGCAGACCTTGTCGACCTTGCAGACCTCGTCGTAGGCGCACGAGGTGTCGCCGCACTCCTTGGAGATCTCCTTGCACACCAGCTTGGGGTCCGCGCAATCGGTGACGGGCACCTCGATCATCTTCTTGACGGTCTTGGTGACGGTCAGGCACAGGTTGGGGAGGGTGCACGTCTCCGTGCCGCAGGTCGCTGCGAGGGAAAGCGAGAGGTCAGAACACCCGGCTGGCGAGTCAGGCGCGGACAGCGGAGGAACGCGCACACGCAGTATTGTTTGAAGTTTCCTTGCTCAAGGCAGGTGGAAGAACAGCGGTTTAGGCAGAACGTTCGCAGCGGGCAAATGTGCACTTTACACGATACGCTAGTTTGGAATTGGCAAGATGCTGGAAGCGGACGCGCAGCGCGGTTAGGGGCGAGCAGTGTGAAATCTACCAGAACGCAAAATGCCGGATGTGAAAGAAGAGCAAGCGGAACGAGCAACGGTGGGCACTCACGTGAGACCTCCTCGGGAGCGTCGCAGCTGAAGTGCTTCTTGTAGAAGCAGGCTGAGCACACACACACACACACACACACACCATCAGCCAACGGACCAACAAGCCTGTTAAGAAATTGATCCCTGGCAAGCGGAGCAGGAAAAGCGGCCCGAGCACACAAATGCGGGCCGGAAACGGGCCACGTGAGCTCGCTCCGCTCACCAACGGGGTCCTCAGCGGCGGCGTCGACCACAGGCGCGGGCTTCACGTAGTACCCGTGGTAGGGGTCGACCACATCGGCGTCGTCGGCCACAGGCGCAGCGTAGTACGGCTTGCCGTAGTAGTACGGGGCCGACATGTCGGGGTCGACCTCCTCAGGCGCGGCGTAGTACGGCTTGCCGTAGTAGTACGGGGCCGACATGTCGGGGTCGACCTCCTCCACGGGCTTCACGTAGTATGGCTTCTTGTAGTAGTACGGGTCACTGGCGGTGTCCTCGGGCGCCACAGTGACGTAGGTGGGGTAGGAGGGGGCAGTGGGGTAGCCCATGGCTGCCATCTGCTCCTTGGACCAGGTGAGCTGCCTGGCGTTGACGGCCTGCGCCACGGGAAACAGAAGCGCCGGTCAGCCGCGAGGCGCCGGCTTGGCTTCGCAGGTCCCGCGCCGGCTGTACCGGTCGAAGTACTCTCTGACTGGCCGACGCCCAAAGTGTGGGGCGCTCATGCCGCTCACCCCGCTCGTCGCGTTAAGGTCGCTGGATATGCATTTCTGAAAAGCCCACTCAGGGGGCTCGAAGCGCAGGCCGGGAACTGTGAAGCACAGGGAGGCCCCTGACCGCCGCACCGCCGGGCCCTTGCGGCGGGCGGGTGGCCCTTTCTAGAGACGCTAGCCCGCTGGTTGGGACCTCGGCTCAAGATTATCGGACCGGTCAGAAGGTATCCATGCACGTGCCGTGAAAGAAGGCGTTTCCTTGCGCGGTCTTCAGGCAAGGCGCAGACAAGAGACAGCAGCGGCGCTGTGAGCAAGCCACGAGCCAGCAGAAACGCCCCATGCCAGCCCTAGTGCTTGCGCAGCGAAGCGCGACGGACACTCACCATGGCCAGAGCCAGGATGACCGCCACAGCGAGCTTCATTTTAGTTAGCTCCGAATAACTTATATGTGGTTCCTGCGCACGAAACAGACAGCTGTGAGCGCCGGTCTCGGGCGCAACTGGCCTTGGGGCAACCTCGAGGCTGCCGGCCATGAGGACGCTGAGCAGCTTGAGCCAACCGAAGCGGGGGCCGGGGGGAAGGCGCGGAGCGGAGGCCGCCCGCCGCAAAGGCAGCGCGAACACTCCCTGGCGCGACATTGAGGCCAGCACGCGCGAACAAGCGGCCAGGTCAGCGTCCATCCCAAGCGGGCACCACTGCGGCCGCGGCGCGCCACCTCACTTCAAACCCACACCAGTGTGCATGGAAACATCGAAAAGCACCGGGCAGGGCGCGAGGTAAGGCGCATCCGGGCTCGGCGCCCCGCGGAGACCACTCACAGTCTTCCTCTTTTCTTGACCCCGAGTCCTCCTTCAGGCGTCCGAGAACGCCTCTCCACTCGACTCCTCTGGCCCCACCACAAATGGTGCCGGCCTCAGCTCCCCCGTGTCATAAATACCCCCCACACCATGAAGGGAGCGGGCTCACGCCTCTCTCGGACCTCGGATCCCGTGATCGGGATCACGCCACGCTGAGGGGGCGCGTTGTACTTGAGTGATGGGCCTGATGCGCGCGACGAGCGGCGCTGGCCGCCCATTGCGGTAATTTCATGGGCCTTATCCGCCAACGTCAGCCCCCCCGCAGACTGATCACACGATCCAACAGACGAGTCAAACCATTCGCAGGCGGTTGAGGTACCGCATGACGCCCGCGCCGATTGATCCGCGCGGGGGGCCCACAGCATCTGCTGGGCCAGGAGCCCCACTGGCGCCAACAATCCTTTGTCATGCGCTCCGTCGGGGTCCGTCTACAGATTTAGGTGCAAACGGGGCGCCCCCCGCCACTGAAGTACAGGCGGGGGGTCCATTGCGCCGTCGTCCTCGAACTAGCTCACATCTCAACGGCGCACTGCCCATGTGCACTCCGGTGGGTGCCTGTGTGCATGGGGCTTCGGGAGCCATGTGCAGTCCGCACAACGTGCCGGTGCGGGAAGGACAGCGCCGGGCCAGGACACAGTTGTGCCCCCCTCAGCTTTTCAGTCCTGCAAGCGGCAGCACGTCTCTGTCGTCGCCAAGGCGACCAGCGTTTGTCGTGCATTAACGCATGGCGAAGAATCGTGGAAGAAGTGGATGCTTGAGAACGTGATGAAAGAATGCTAACATTCTTACACCACATTCTCATGCATTCACGGCGCTTGCATGGGATAAGCACACGGTGGCTATCATTGAGACGCCGGTGTGAAGCTGCTCCGAGATGCATCGCGACTACTATTCAGGACACCGGCGCAGACAGGCTTGGTTTTACGCCGCAAAAACTGATCGTATTTACATTTTTACGCGTAAAAATTGTGTAAAAATGCGTAAAAATACGTAAATACAACGTAAAAACTGCCGGGTGTACATAAGGACAGTACATACAGACTTACGAAGTCCGGAGAGTGGCGGCCAGACACCCTGAAAGGGGTAGAAAACGAGGTTTTGTTAAATACCATCATCGCCCTTGCCAAGGGCGAGGTGGACACTGTGTTGCGGGTGCTGGATATGGCGGAGCAATTTTCATCGTGTAATCTGGGCGTCCCAGGGCACCGCAAAAACGTGAAAATGGCCGTAAAAATAGGCCCTTTCGCAAATTTACATTCTTACGTGTAAAAACGTAAAAGTAAAAACGTAAACGTAAATGTAAAAACCAAGCCTGCTTGTTACATTCTTTCCGCATCACCAATACGGAGGATCTTCTGGTTTGTGATTTTATTTTGGTGTGTGCTGGGTACTAATATTGGATATCAGCAGGCTCGTTATTTATGTTTACGTTTTCGTTTTTGCGTTTACGTTTTCACGCGTTAAAACGTAAATTTGCAAAAGAAGCTGTTTTTGCGTTTTGACGGCTCGTTGTGACACCCAGGTTACACGATGGAAGTTGCGTACAGTGATCAGCACTCCGCCCCCTTGAGCGCCCGCAACACTGTGTCCACTTCCCACTCGGCAAGGGCCACGGTGGATTGGAGCAAAATTCGTTTTCTGCCCACTCCAGTGCGTCTGGATGCCATCCTTCGGAGTAGTGAAGGCTGTGTATACTGTCCTTATATACATGGAGATGTTATTACGTCGTTCTTACGTATTTACGTATTTTTGCTCGTTTCACGCATAAAAACGCAAAAACTATTCTTACGCGTAAAAGCGTAAATACGATTTGTGCTTATAGTGTAAATAACAAGCCTGGATATCAGGCAATTACTTGGTTTGGCAATAGGCAGGTTCAGCAAACCAACATGCGTTTCGGGATTGACAGGCGCTTGCCCGCGGGCTGTTTTGCAAATTTGCTATATCCTCAAGCATCAATTTGAGCAAATGCAATTCTATTTGTGTCCTGCCAGACTCTCTCCTTGTTATTATGCTGAAATTCAATGGCAATCGGCGAATGTCTGAATCTGGTGGCTGCCTATTTCTTTGCATGTGTTATGGGCAAGGAAAGTGTTGAAATTCATCCATTCTTTGATTTTTTCCATTCTTCAAATGTGCTGCTCACACAGGTGGCCATATCATGTGACTCACATGCGGCGACTCATACGCGGTGAAACTGGCGGCGCAGCTCCAGACGGGGCTTGTTATTACGCCGTAAACATAGGTCGTATTTACGTTTTCACATTTAAAAATTGTTTTTACGTCTTTGCGCGTAAGAAGACGTAAATACAACGTAAGAACAGCTCCGTGTACATAAGGACAGTATATACAGCCTTCACAACTCCGGGGAATGGCATCCAGACGCACTGGAATGGGCAGAAAACGGATTCTCTTCCAATCCATTGTGCCCCTTGCCGAGTGGGAAGTGGACGCTGTGTTGCGGGTGCTCAAGGGGGCGGAGTACTGATAACTATACGCAACTTCCATCGTGTAAACTGGGCGTCACAACGAGCCGTCAAAACGTAAAAGCAACAGCAAAAATAGCTCCTTTTCCAAATTTACGTTTTTACGCGTAAAAATGTGAACGTAAGAACGAAAACGTGACCGTAAATAACAAGCCTGGCTGCAGATATGGCTGACACTTCATTCTATTGTTGACTGTGCGTGGGGCAGGGCTGCTCTCGCACAAGTTTTTGAGCCGACCTTGCAAGCTTGCTGTCTATGGCTAAGTGCTTCCCTGGATAACCTGTGAGTACGCTTGTACACGCACACATGTAAACGTTGGTGAATATTCATGAACGTGAGCCATATGTACATAGAGCTGGGACCCAGGCGCATCATGGAATCTGGGACAGCTCGATGGAATAGAGGACGGCCAAAGGGGGAACGGACAGCGGCTGTGTTTCGACGACGACGTCGCTCTTTGCGAGGGCAGCGTGGATGTGGTGCTGGGTGTGCTCGAGGAACAACGAGCAGGTGAAATGTAATGGAAGTGCGTAATATTGTGGGGATTTCGCAACGTAAATATCATAAAATGCATGCACGTCAGGCACCTTTAGATTTAGTTCGCTGGAATGGTGGTCGAAAAATGCCTTGGAACATTTGTTTTGCCCCCTTCAGTATGCAGCGCTGACACGAGGACATAGCAATTTTCCACTCGCTTCCAATCCTTGTCTCCAGGGTTAAGCAAGTGTGTTTTGACCTTGCAACAATGCTAGGCAGCACGGCGACACCAACTCGAGTCACCCAGTGTCGAGCGGCAACTGTGCATTGATGATGGGCTTTGCATGTCATCAATTACTCGATTCTTCAAAGTACCTTGTTTCAATTGCCTAAGCGCAGTGGGGCTTTGAGAGAGATCGGGTTCGTTATGCTGGCTTTGCATCCTTGCCTGCTGCATTTTAAACTGACATAAACCTATGACTGATGGGCGTCCAGTTACAGAATTACGGGCAAAGGTAGAAATATTCAACTGGGGACAAAACGAAAGATGGCTCATTGCCAGTGGTATCACGCTGCTGTCATGCATTGCAGAGTGCTCTCCTCTTTCTGCAGCCCGTGCGCCAGTGTGCAGGGGGAATAGATCGCCGTATGCATTTCAGCACGACATGTATCGGTCACTAGGAGAAAAAGGGCCGAATAACACGTGCTCAAACGTGTACAAAGTTTACGGGTTTGTGTTATTTTTCTGTTCTTAGCATGCAAAACTTTGACGAAATGTGTTTTATGCGTGTTCGTAAAAGTGTTATTTGGCGCTTTTTTCCCAGTGGGTGTTGCACCATGCACCAGTACACATGCAGTGTGGATGGTGCGTGAAACCACACTTTGAAAGAGCCCCGCCCTTTGTGCCAGTTCTGGATCGTTTTCGGCGCATGCAGCATCGACAGCAATTCAGAAATTCTGCAATGCCATCTGTGAAACAAGAAGCAGCTGCCAAAACAGGCCTATTTGAAACTATTACGACTTGCAAGTTGCATTATTCAATTGAATATGACCAACATTTGATTTAGTTCCTTCTAAGCGTAAATATAATATGCTTGCAGAAATTGAATGCGCCAACAAGAATGTGGAATCCCATGCCAAGTCGGCCTTCCGTCCACACTCAAAACACAATTGACCATATATTAGTCCCTCTGCCTTTTCCTG
Source organism: Ostreobium quekettii (assembly GCA_905146915.1). NCBI lineage: Eukaryota > Viridiplantae > Chlorophyta > Ulvophyceae > Bryopsidales > Ostreobiaceae > Ostreobium > Ostreobium quekettii. The sequence goes on from CAJHUC010001662.1 coordinate 13,543, forward strand.
AAGATCCCTTCCTCTTCCGCTGACAAGGCCAACGTGGGGCAGTGGTTTTTAGGGTTCAGGGCGTGGAAATAAGAAGGGACCTTCACGGAAACGACAGAGCGACTAACTTCATGCCATCACCAAGCGCCCTCGTTCCAGTACAGTTACCTCGTACCCTGCCTTACACAAACGTCTGAATCAGGGCGAACCTGGCTCGTTGAGCGCCCCAGCCCACCTGGCGCCTACTTGCCAGTGGAAGCCGCGGCCCATGCATCACACCTGACGCCCCGCTTTCTCACCAATCGGCGCTGCGGCTGATTGATTTGTGGAAGCTGTGGCCAGCTGGGCGCCTGAGCCGCGGCTCCCTGTGCCCAGGGCGCCAGCACCGGCGGTCCGCCGGCGTCAAGGCTGTCCGGCCCCCAGGGTGGGTGGGAATGCACGGCGGGCCGATCGGGGTGGGTTTTTGACGGGGAGCAAGAGTTTGTTAGAAAATTTTCAAGGGGTTTTCGGGGGCGGTTGACATGGGCCGCGGATGGCGCCCCGGGGGAGAGCGGGCACCTGGGATTGGCAGCTGGCGCGCGGTGGGGAGGGCGGGGCTGATGGAGTGAGGGGTGCTTTATGGGGACCCCACTGAGGAAGGAAAAGGATCTGAAGGGGATCTCTTCTCTAATCTTTTGGGGGGCGGGGGCTGCGGGGTCCTTGCCGCGGGCCCGCGCCCCGCTCACGCACGTCACTGGGCCGCCGGCGCTGAACGCTGAGCCCCGGCCGGTGGAAGGCGGATCATGCCTTGCGAGTGGCCAGCGAGGTGGGCGATGAGAGTACGGCGGCACTGATTATCCCGTAAGGGAAGCAGCTAAAAAGCGCGCGAAGGTGGGGTAAAGCGCGCTGTGGTCGAAAATCGACACAGCGGCGGGGGCGAAGACCTGCACACAGTTTGAACCTGTCTGTTGGTACTGCCAGTTGTCCAGTTGTTGTCCACGTTGTGGGCTGTCCATCTGGTGTCTTGCCCTGGGCTGGCCAAGGGATCACAGAGCTCCTGCTGAATCATGGGGAAGTGCAAAGATGCCTTGCACTGGTGCTGCCCCGTTGGCGTGCCCCAAATGAGGGCCCTGCGTGGATATTCGCAGCAAGCGATGCCTGCACTGGAAAAGAGAGAAGGTATGAAACTCGGTGGAATGTGTGCGCAGTGCATTCCTGGCAGATTCTTCTCGTGCACTCAATTGTCGCCCACATGCGTGCAATATGTGTTCCACAGCAATGTGAGGATCTCAACCGACCCTTATCACCTTTTCACTTGCCTTCTTCTGGGGAGGTCCCTCAAATCTGTTTCTGCACCCAAGCGCCACCGCTTTTCAAAGACTGCAAATCGGTGTTCTATTGAGTTGTACAATGCACACCATGCTGCGTGTGTTCAGTCATCTCATGCACATGACCAATCTGCAGGACTGATGATCGACAGCCACCCGTGCACAAGGGGTAAATATCAAACTCTGAAGTGACGGACAGGCCCTAAGAAGGCCATGCCGCTCTCCCAACCTATCCGCTGAAATTTGCGTCTTTTTCACTACTTGGTTTCGGGGTTCACGTCATGCAAATCCGCCGGACAGGCAAGGGGCATGCTTGGATGTCGGGCTGCGGTGTGGAATGGTACTCCAGGGATTGGACTACACTCTTCTTGCCCCTGGATAGGTGGTTTGGCAGGGCAGTGGGACATCTCATCAGAGGTGCCTGGTCCGATCCCCGGTTCAGTCATCCTCATTGTCGTCCGCGCTTCAACACGGGCTCCAGCAGACTACCCTTCCACCGTGTTCTTTCCCCCAGAACCGTGACAATTTTTTATCCGGGAAGCCAGGGGGGTGCGGGTACAGACCACAAGCACGGAGACAGGACTGAGACGAGTCTTAGACGGAGACCCCGTACATACTGTTGGTTTTTAAGCCCTTCCGCAACGGAAATTCTTGCCGTTACCCTCTTCGCTCTGCAGTTGTTTTCAGAGCGTTAATTTTTTGTTATTTTTACGTTGCTTCGCAACATTTTACTAGAAGAGCGTTATTTATTTTATTGTTTTCTATGCAAAACAACGCAGAAAAAGCCAAGCGTTGCGTTGCTATCCGGAAGGGCTGCAAAAAAAGCACCGGTACGCTCCCAAACCCGGGCCCCCCACCCCCACCCCGTGCATTAGAGAACCGTGCCCGGAGGTTGAGGGGGGGGCATACGAAATGTCAGTATTCGACGGCGTGTTCGGGCCCGGCGGCGCGCAGCCGCACAGCTCGCTGTTCGGCGCCGACAGCCAGTTCAGGAGCGAGGGGCAGGCCGCATGCGCGCCCGGCGCCGCTGCGCGCGAAGAGGTCCGTTCGCGGGGATGGAGGCCCGTCGAAATGGCGACGGCCAGTATGGGAATCTGCGGCTGGGCGACCGATCAGAACGCCGGTGCTCTGCGATCCCTCCGACTGCTCTGGAATTCTGGAATCTCAGAGTTGGTTGTTTGGATTGTTGATGAGGCAATGGGCCGGTTGCACGAGCTTGCCTATCGTGATTTGTTCCCTGCAGCCGCAGTACGGTCGCGACTGCCGCCAGCGGCACTCGCCCACGATCGCCGCGGCTTTTGCCTCCGCCCCGTTCTCCGCCGATCCCCACAATCGGCTCCAAGGCGCGCATCCGATCCTCGCGACCTGCTGCTCCCCCAAATGGCCTATTTTTGGAAGGGATCTTTAGGCTGGATAAACTTTCCTGTTCTTTGTCCGGAAAACAATTGCAGGAAGAGAAGAAAGAGAAGAAAAAATACTGATATTCGGGCGGGATGTTTGAGCTATACAGACTTTCTCTTGTTTGTCCGGGAAAAAGTGTGCACAAAGAGGAAAAGAATGAATCAAAATCCTTACAGGCAACGTGAAAAATCGACGCAAATGGTCATGCGTCTCAAAGAGCAAAAGAAAAAGAGAAGCTTGTCTATGGCCAGGCGGCGCCGCACCGTGCTGAATCGACCCGCAGCAGGGTGAAGAGGAAGAAGGCGGGGGCCGGCGCTGGGGAGCATGCGGCGCCGGAGGCTCATGGGGAGGCCGCCCGCGACTCTGGCGGGGGTTCTCGGGATGCGATGGGCGCGGAGGGGCCGGCAGGGCCCGACGCCAAGAGGGCGAGGAAGCGGGCGGAGAGGATGGCCACGCCCGCCGAGTGGTTCAGCTCCGGGGAGGACGAGGAGGGGGAGGCGGGGGGGGAGAGGCCCCGGCCCCGGCGCAAGAAGGTGAACAAGAAGATTTCCTACATGTGGTGTAACGACAAATATGCATGTCCCCTTCCATGCTATGCCCGCAATCCATTACCCATCAAAATGTATCATGGCCACGTCCAGGGCCGCCCATGTGGCACCCCACTACCCCAACAATCTCTGGCAAGGCAACTCTGCAAGAATGTGAGGATTGTATCGTTGGCGTTGGGTGAAACGCGTCTGTGCCAATTCTGGAGGGGTACTGCCGTGCTCATGGTGTGTTCCCTTGTGTGATGTGTGGCAAAAAGAATTGAGTGTGTTCTGTAAATGGAGCCTCCAAAAACCAAAGGTGCCATTTGATGCCTGAGAGTAGTCAGGGATTCTAGAGCATGAAATGTTTGTCCAATGAGACAAGAACGTGCATTTTAAGGCAAGACCACCTGCATGGGGTTTCCCAAGCAGCATCGCTCTCCACACTGGCCCCAGCGTAATGCAGTACCTGGTCTGTAGCAACTATAGGAACAGCACCCTCTCGCCCAATGTGTGCAGATGGCCAAAATACTGAGTATTCGATGTTGTGCCAGAGAAACGAGGAAATAGGGCTCTGAAGTGATGAAGTGATGAAGTGATGAAGTGACAGGGTTTTAGCAACTGCCTGAAGGGAAGTGTCCCTTTCAGAAAAGAAATAGGAAAAGGTCCGCAAGGTGGCAATATTTCGTGGCTTGCATGAATTGCAAGCATGCTTTCCTATCATGGCAGCGCATTGACACCTGTTTTGTGGGTGGGCAGAGAAAGTTGGACAGCAAGGATGCCGCTGAACTGAAGACAACAATTTTTGTAGGCAATCTTCCAGCAACAGTGGAGAAGAGGCAGCTGGAGCAAATCTTCCAAAGGCAAGTGCACACAAAGGCCTGCTGATGCGTTTTTCGTTTCCCTGCATTATTATTCGGTTTCAGAAATTTCCAATCTGGGATGCAGTCCCGATATGGGACATGTCTTGGGGTTGAACTGATGTTCCGCTTCAGCACTCTCGATTCATGTATGAACTGATTTGCAGTGCATAATATGAGAAAATGAAACAGAATTGGGTCAAAGGGTCCACAAATTATGCCTCAAACTAAGTTAGTTTCCAGAGCTGGAAAACTGGGATACACGGGCTGGAATCAAAGAGCAGTTCTGGAAGTGTGCTCTGCAAGAGGGCGCTGCCTTGTTGGAACGGAACGAAAGTGCATGCTTGGCTGCTTTGCACTGTGCAAAGCCTTATTACCCGTTCACGCTTATCGCTGGTGCAGGTATGGGGCGATCGAGTCAGTCCGCATCAGATCCATCCCTGTAAGAGAGGGCACAAAGATGCCCAAGCGCGCAGCGGCGCATAAGGGAGAGGTGAACAAGGGCGGCACTTGCAATGCCTATGTAGTCTTTGCGAAGAAGAAGTCAGCCAAGCAGGCACAAGGGATGAATATGACTATGGTGAGCACGGAACAAGTGGAGGACAGAACAAAGGATGTGATCTCCAAGTTTGAATATTTGGTGAGAAGGTGGCAAAAAAGCATATGAGGACAGTGTACAGGTTTAGTGTGGAAAAATGTAACGGAAAGGGATCTGCACATACTGTCAACAGGTGGCTAAATTCAGCTGACTGGAGAATCCTCTTGATCCTTCCAGAATTTCAAACAACTGGCAGAAAAGGAGCCAGCCATGCAATGAATGCAACATGTGGGCAAAAAGTACCATGTTCATGACTACCCCAATGGAGCTGTTCACAGGATCTTTGAACTAGCAGAGCGAGATCGACAAAGAATGCCTTGGTTGCCTGCTGAGCCTGTCATACGAATCTCCAACAGTTGTGGAGGATGTCCATGTTTGACATTAGTGGGAATTGTGTGCAGTTTGAAGGCCGCCACTTGCGTGTGGATAGGGCTGCTCAGCGTGCAGGAATGATAGCTGAAGGGTCGACTATCGTGGCTGACTCGATTTACGACTCCAGGAAGAGCGTGTTTGTTGGAAACCTGGACTACAGTGTGGAGGTGTGCCGTTTGCTTGCTCTCACTTGTTTGTTGCCAATCCTTCCAGTAGTCGTGTCAATTAGTGTGGATGGAATTTTCATTGTAACTGAAAACATTGTGGACAGATTTGCCACTGCCATTGCTCTGAAAAAGTGACCACCACGTTGTGGCACGTTTGCACAGACCTGAGCAGAGATGATTCTCACCTGTAGCAGTGATTACTCTGATCATTCCATCTGTGCTTCTTGGTCCGCAGTTTTGGATGGGCTGATGAATTTGTTTTGAACACACACCACCTGATGATGAGGGGAGCCTAATATTTGTGTTGTAGCTGCTTTGTAGCTTGGTCTCTGCACCAGTTACTGTACCCTTGACCCTGAGCCCTGAGTGCTAAAAGAGATTAGTTTCAGCAAAGGGTTATGTTCTATTAGCACATGTCCTGTTGTGCAGTTGTTTGTATTGACTTTTGTTTGTGCTGCTGATTTCTTGAGTATAGTACTGTCGTGCATGTCACATGCCACATCCCACATACCTCATGCTCATGCACAGCCGTGCCTTAGCCTACAGTCGTTTTCTCCTGCGACTCAGTCTGTTGCACAGCAGAATTAATCACTGCAAAAGGCATCCAGCTCTGGCAGTACCTCATGGAGGGCAATACGAATGGGTATTTGATGACACTGTGCCACACGTTGCCCATTTTCTGGGCATGCCCTCGATGCATTGAGATGATGTACGGATCAGGACTGTGTAGCAATGAGTATCAGGAATGTGCTCAGCTCTGAGTTCAGTTCTGTGGCTGTGCTCAGGATGAAGATCTGATAAGGCTCTTCGACGATGGTGGCGCAGCACCACTGTGTGCTGGGATGGTGGAAGCCGTGCGTGTGGTGCGAGACGTCAGAACACGCCAAGGAAAAGGAATTGCATTCGTGAAATTCAGGACAAGGGTGGGTGATGATGATGTCCTAGAACTGGCCATGTGACAGCCAGATGCTCTGCTTAGTCAACAGGATGCCAGTGATAGTCTGGGATGGCGGCATGCTTTGGGAACCTGGTTGAACCCTGTGCCTAACACTGTAGGTTCCCAATAGAAGGAAGAAGTTGAGCAAATGACAAAAAGGAAACATAAAATGATGAAGTAGTGAACTTACACTAGAATTCAAACTTGCGCACACCTTGTTTCAGGAAACCTGAAACATTTTCCAACTCCACAGCAATCAGCAGTGGAAGTTGTGACGATTGTTTGGCATTGTTTGATTGAAAACCCACTTGGCTCCATGCATACAAAACTCAGATCTGGTTTTGATTGTGAATGGTATTGGCACATTCCTGCAGGAGGCTGTGGCCGCTGCAATGCGACTGGACGGACACAAGTTCAAGAATAGAGAAATTCGCATCAAGGCTGTGGACAAACCAAAGTCGAAAAAAGGTGGAGATGTGGTTGAGTAGATGCCCTGTTGTCGGGCAACATTGCAGACATTTCCCATCCTATTGAAGCCTGCAATACTGTCTGAAGGCTTGTAGAAATGCCGAAACTTTGAACTGCAGATTTGCTACAGTTTCTGAGCAGGACGTCTCATTCTGTGCATTCTCATGCTGGTTGAAACTGTTAATTTGGTAGCTGCTATTTCAGCACAGATGTCTGAATATTTTCAAATATGCATCCACTGTAGAATCTGAAACAAAAATCGTGCGCCATTCCTGTTGTTGTACTAAAGGCGGCTGTGCGCTCTTGAGTACGCTTCCCCACCTCGATTCAAGATTCTGATGTGCTGGTGTTTGCTGCGATTCCCCTCTGGAACCCCTTACACCATTTTCTGCTGCACAACGATCTGGTGGCCTGACTTTACCCATTCTAACTCATCGTCTTGACACCTCATCTCCAAGTAGAGCGAACATGGTGGACTGCAATGTGCCTGCCATGGCATTGCAGTTCCAAGAAGTGTTGTGCTAGGATATGACGAATAGTTGAACAAACACTCGTCTTCATCATGGATCAATATTGACTGTCACTGTTGCTTGATTATCTTCAGCTGTTGCTAGTGTTTCGCACGAATCTCAATTTTGTTTGTTGGCCGTTGAGGGCAGCTGTACAGAACTCTCAATCTGCCTATTTCTATTTTTTTCGATGACATTTAACATGAGAGACCAAACGCCACCCTTGCACCAAATGGGGGATGAAGGCGCACGCCACCTTCCAAACTATTTTTTGCCTGGCTAGCAGCCCATGTTCAGGCTCCTCAATGCACCTTGCCTCGCCCAAGGCACCCAAGCACTGGCACACCGCGTACCTTGGATCAAGGGCAAGGGCCAGGCACATGCACTCAAAGCTTACTTGGGCACTGTGTGCGATGGGTGGGGACAGGCTCAGCCAAGGGGCAGCTGCCGAGCGGTGGTGAACACAGCCTGAGCTGGCAGGGCGTCAGGACAAAGGGGCCAGGCAAGTCGGTTCGGAGCACCCCTGGAATGCACAAGGAAAGGCGTGCCACCAAGAAAGGCCCACGGAGGGAACCTGCGTCGGGGGGGAAGCACTCCAGCGGCGGGCGCGGTGGGGAAAGGGGGTCATGGCGTGGTGGGCGGGGGGGGCGGGGGGGCTTGGGCGGGAGGGCGATGCAGGGTGGGCGAGATCAGGGAGGTGGTGCAAGCGGAGGCAGGGCCGGGAGAGGCGTGCGGGGTGGCAGGGGCAGGGGGGGTAGGAGAGGAGGGGGTGGCCGCGGTGGCGGTCCCTGACCAGGAATCTTTGTGTGGAAATGTAATTATTTCTGTCATGCTTTCTTGTTGCAGCATCTGGCATTTTGCTTGTGCTTGTTGTCTGCAGGAGGCAGCCGCATTCCGGGTCGTGTGGCGGTGTGGCTTTGATGCGTAGATTGCATGCGATGGAAGAGTTGGGAGTGGGCGGAGTTGGAGCTGAGGTGCCAACTGCCAGCTGATCGTACTGCGTTCATGCGTCTGGAGGCCATATGACGGTCGCACTATGTATATACGTGTTCCGGCCAGTTGCCCAGCCCAAAGGCCAGTGTTGATATTTGTTCAGCAATGGAATCAAGATGCTTGATGGCCCAATTGTTATTAAACAAGTTGTTCACATCTGCCAGCAGCCATTCAGTTTGACCCATTCGATACACCAGACGTTCAGACTGTTGTCGTCAAGTTCTATCGACATACTACTGAATCTTACTGGCCCACTTGTAGTAATTGATGAACATGTTGACTCGAAAGAATATATATTTGTAATGGCTTGACCACATCCATGGCAGCAGAGGGGACCTGTTGTGACCGATGCGGTGAGGGTCAAGTTGCACGGCCTCTTAATGTCGAGGGCTCTTGCACAGCTCTTTCCAATTCACCAAACTGCGGGTCAAATTGGGAGCAATTCCGAATAGGATTCGTTCCCATTCTTAGTCGTGTGAAATGGTGCCGCAGCTTAGTTCGCGGTACCCCCTGGAGCCGCTGCCACGCGCATAACAGCTCAGGGATGCTTGGGGGCCAAGCGGACGCCATTTGCCCCGGTGTGTTCCGTACAAACTGAATTGAGCCGACATGCCATGCATTCCACTGAGGAACATGAGGTCAGCGCGATAAAAACGAGAGGCAGGGACCCCAGCGCGGGGGGTGCAGTGCTGCGGCGCTGCAGTACTTTGTGAGGACATTTGAGAGGTGCATCTGTTGTATGGGAGCCCATGTGCCATGCACTGGAGGCGGCTGCGCCAGCGCCGCAATATTTTGCGAGTACACCTGAGAGGTGGATCCGATGTGTGGGAGCCCGTGCGCCACGCACTGGAGGCGGCTGCCCCAGCGATACGGTACTTTGCGCCCACGGTTGAGAGGCGCATCGGATCTTCTTGGGGGCCCCAAGAGACACGAACGAGAGGGGCCGATGTCGTCGCTGCACCGCTTTGGGGATGCGCTTGAGCAGGGTGCCGGGTGCATGAATCATGGAAGGGCGCCCCTGCTCGTCATATGCGCTGACGTCATGTGCTCCGAGATGTATCGAAACCCGGAAAACAGGGCCGCTTCCCGTATTTCTCGGCAGGGCGGGGCAGTGCAGTGCAGTGTGGTGGGTGGGATGCGAACACGGGGTGGGGAGCGACACAGATTCCATGCATGTGCACACCGGGTGCGCACACGCACATGTACCGGAAGCGTGGATCGATGCACGCACATGCCCACGGCGAAAAGCCAATACATTTATACGCGAATACGAGCCAGGCGGGAACAATCAAGCATACGACGCACGGGCGCCCTGAGGTGCACCGCCGACGCCATGGCGGCCCTAACGCTGCGACAGCCGGCCGATGCTCCACCCCGGGGGGCAAAAAGAAAGCAAGAAGACGATGAAAAAGAAGAAAAGGATGAAAAAGGAAAAACAAAAAAGAAAAACAGGAAAAAGGAAAAGGGGAACAGGAGAAAAGGTGTGGAGAAAAAACTCCTCCCACCCCCCCTTTTCGCGTCACGCCCAAACTGCGTTTCTTTCGTGGTGTTCCCGCCAATCTCACCATCTTCGGCCGCGGTGGCGGGTGGTCCGCCGGCGCCATGCCTCCGCTGGCCTCCCCACCGATCGCCCTCGCGGAGTGCCTGGCCTTCCTGGGCCTGGGCTACGCGCTCAGGTCCGCGGAGGTGTTCTCCGAGGCCGACGCCAAGGTTCGGGCACTGGCAAATCTGCCAGCCTGCGGCGCTCCTGGCAGATGTCAGCGCCTATGGTGCATCATCTCGCACAGGGCGGAGGACAGCCTGGCGGGATTGCTGAAAGCGGGGCCGCGAATCGTGTTTTGTGGGATGTTGCGGCCAGTCGTTTGTGCTGGAGAGAGGGTCTTTGCCGTGCATGCCGTGCGCGGCCTAGTGATTGTCGCGAGGGGTCTCTTGGTGGAATGGATCGTTGATGTGGGCGTGTTGCTTTGTGGCCTGCGCAGACCGCGGTGAGGGCGGTGGCGTGGTTCACTCTGCCGTCGCTGATCCTGCAGGCGCTGTGCGGGTGGGTGGATTCGGGTCGAGTGCTGTTTTTCGAATTGCGCGCCAAGCGCCTGCGACTGAGAGGCGACGATGAGCGCAACGGCATCGGATCGAGTTGTTCGCGACGGCGCGCATTGGCAGAGCGATGCATGCGGGTGGGATGAGCCGCCAGGTCGCGAGGAATGTCGGAACTCGGTGGGAATCATCAGTGTTCGTGAAAAAGGTTCCCACAATGCACGGTGCCGGCGGAGCTGAATGCTCGCCGTGTCCACCTTGTCCCAAGGGCGAAGCGGGGCCCTTGCACCCACAAGGCGATGACGGGCACTGTCGATTGCCCGACTGCCCGTCGCCGGGGCGCGCATTAACTGTCCCACACGGCCTCCCCGCGCTTGGCGCTGACGACTGGTGCGAATGGGAGGGAATTGTCGGCGGAACCGGAAAGCATGCCCTCGATGGGCGCTGGGGGCGTTCGGGCCATCTTGCGTCGGGACACACTGCCTCGGCGTTGAAATCAGTGGCTCGAACGTCGGCCTGGGGTGTTGGATTTCACCAGCAAACACGCGCTTGGGCCAGTGCCCTCCGTTCCAATCCAAGTCGCGTTGGGTTTACCTACGTGACGTGTTGAACACGGCAAGTGGCTCAAAGACCATAACAACGCCCTCGCGCCTTGCAAGCGCATGTCGGGCGCAGGAACCTCCAACCTGCGTTGACAAAAATGCCGACGCTGTAATTCTGTACGCTGCTCCATTGCGCGGCGCGAATGTCGGCGTGGGTTGTCTTCGTGTGCAGCAGTGCTTCTGGGCCGGTTGGGTGCATGTCGGGCGCAGGAAACTCCAGCCAGCGTTGACAAAAAATGCCGACGCTGTAATTCTGTGCGCTGCTCCATTGCGCGGCGCGAATGTCGGCGTGGGTTGTCTTCGTGTGCAGCAGTGCTTCTGGGCCGGTTGGGTGCAGGTCGTCGAACCCGCGGCGCAGAATTGCAGTTGGCATGGCTGCACGCATCGGTCGGACTCTAAACTGCACTTGAAATGCCTCCAGAGGTGCTTTAGGCAGCGATCTGTGGCTGGGGAAGGCGACAGGGAGAGAAAGTGCGCGAGGTCCCTGATACCCCACAGGGAAACACGGGACCCAGGTGATCAGAAACATTCCAATGACTAATTACATTCCAAGGCCTAATGTGTCCATTGGCTATGTTCAATGCTTGATTACTACTGCATCCACTGATATGCATATTCCCAAGCTCAGAAGTTTCACAGTCAGAGCACTCGATTAATGCCAAGCACGTTTGCCAGAATGTCCAATTGTTTGTCAACATCCCAAGAACTCATCATGGCAGCAGAAATTCCAAAATACTTCAGTCGTCTTTTTCTTCCAAAGTAAACTGAACTTGTCATGGCAGCAAGATTGCTACCATTCCACACCTTTGTGTGGAACAGGTGGGCCCTGCGATTGCTAGTTCTCCTAAACACAATCGCACAGGAGCTGAGGGTCTAGATTCAAAAGGGATGTACAAATCTTGCATCAATTGTACTTGTCAAGCGCGGCAGCTGTCTGCACTGGCAGATGGAGTTTGCCCAGCTGGTCCACCTGGCAGCATCGTTTGGTGTGGTATCAACAGGCCATTGACTGTCAGTTTGGATTTCAGGAGTCAGAAAAGGAAGATGAACGGCCTATTTCACAGCTGCTGATCAAAGCTGTGATGCAGATATAACAAAGGCAGGGAACCGACGTTGAAAAGTGTGCCCGGGTGTCGTTTGTTCCTGCTCACCTGTTAAGTCACACATATCCAGTGCGGGCAGGGGCGCGACTCCGACCCAGTTCACGTCATCTGCATGAACACCTTCAGTTAGCCCACTTGCGTGGCAGTGCAAAGGAATGCAAAAACCTTGCAGAAAGACACTGCACATGCGCCTGCATAGTGTCGCAAGTAGCATCACACAGTGTCATCACAGCGTGGCATCAAATGTTGTGCACATGTACCCAGTCATTGAACTGTGAATCTCAAAACTAGGCGGTCAAAGTAGGGATTGAGACAGAGGGAGCGGTGCATTCCCTCACCACTGCGCTGAGTCGTCCTATGCTTTGCTGGCTGTCAGTTCTCCGCCGGTGGAGCTCTGGGGAGCACCTTCATTTGCTGCTGGTGTTGTCTACACCTTGGCCCTGGCATCAGCAGGATGGCAAGTGACAGCGGCTTGGTGGCTTGGCTTTGCTTTTGATATGCCCACCTGGTTAAACTCAAGGAATTCTATCTGAGTTTCAGGGGTCAAAAGCTCAGCAGAGCATGTATCTGTGTTGTGAGTGCTGGGAAGTTCATGCTTCCACAGTGCTTGTTGCAGAATGTGCATCCTTGTGTTCAAAGAGAGCCCAGGTTGTAACAGCCTGCTAGAAGTGCGAAATGTTGCTGATATCAACGGTGCTTGGCGCTGCCCCTTTGCAATTCAAGACATTGCATTCCTTTTAAGAATCCCATTGACACAAGAAAGTGCAAGGCGATGCAAAGCCCAACATATTCATGTTCGTGTTATGAAATTGGATGCACAATCCCAAAGAAGAGGAGTTGGGGATGCTGACCCCTCCCTTTCCCTCTCTGGTGCTTGTCAGAAATGACGGTTGGTAAACTAGATCAATGACAACGTTGGTTGTGTGCACACTTCTATCTGAGTGCATGTCCCCTTTCCACATTGGCTCTAACAACAGGAAACATATGTTGTTGGCCCTAACTGTGCATGCCACCTTTTCCCCCCATTTTCTTGCCTTTGGGATGGCATTGTCTGGCCAACATCGCCTTAAATTGACTGGACCCTATTTTCATCTCTTGTCAACTGTGAGCATAGGATTGATGCATCTGCACATTATTGGGCAATGCTGGCTCTGTGCGAAGGTCATCACATTAGGAAATCCACCAGCATGACAAGGAAACATTTTGTTACCTTAAGGTTGCTAAATTCAGTATTGTCCGTTGAATTGAAAGTTGTGATTAGATTCCTGTGTTGTTTGGTGCGGAACCGCAATGAGTCCAACCAATAACAACATTTGCAACACTGTATGCATGTTGGCCACTGAATGGCTCAACAGATATCAAGACGTTTCATTTGGCATCGTGCAGGTTCCTCTTTTGGAATCGACATCCCCGGCAACGCTCTCTGCTGATGGGTGAGGCGATGTGCTGAAAACGTAGAAAAATGCAAAGGACGATACGCTCTGCCTGATCGCAGTGTGTTTAGTTTCCGCGTTGCTTTTTGGAACACAGCTTGGTGGGGGTGGTTCGCTAATTTTCAGTGCGGAGAATTGGTCACCAAAGCCCAGTTTGAAGCCATCCTCTGGTTGGTGGCTTTCTTGTGCTGTGGTTGTTGTTGGTGACCAGAACGCTGCGCATTCACCGCCAAGACCATGGGGGGCAATGTTCCAGTAGTGGAACTGCTGCAGGACTGTCGAATCGTACTATTCCTGGGTTTGTGGATGACCCGTGCAGGTCATCTGTCCAGCGCTTGAACAACCGATCGGTCACGTGTCGATTCATTGCAGCTCCTTTTGATATCGGTGGCAAAGATGAGACAGCAGGAAAGGGGAAAAAGATTTGCAGTCTGGATTGATGCAAGGCGATCGTGACCCATCAATGCTGCTGCCACTGCAGGTTGCACAGTTGGCTCTTCTGTCGGTCTGATGGGGTATGCATTCGTGGAGGCTATTTGTGGGACGTCGGGAGTTCAGGCAGCAGTTCTCTTCGGATTTGCAAATATACTGGCAGGTATAACGAAGGTTGCTTTGAAAGGAGTGAATGCCAACCAACCAAACATGATCTTATGTTGATATTCTTTCTTTGTATATTTGTTGTTTGCTATCGTCATAACATCCTTGTTCTCTATCACACCATGAACATGTCTATGTAGGAACTTGAGCAATGAAAAGAAGCACACAGCAAGTTCTGAGTGTGATGATGTATTCTGTAAGGAGCGTTTTGACAGCGCTGCAACGATGTGGAATTGGCTGCAGAGGCCTTGCTGGGGTGTCAGCCAGAATCCAACAGTTGGCAGAAATGCCAGCAAACCAGTCCCTGATTCTTGAGATCCTGCTCTATTGATGTTGCAGTTTGTGCAACAGCTCGCCATATAGGCCCAGCAGTTTGCAACATTTGAAAGCGAGCAGACATCCACATCCACATGTCATCACGTGCACAAAGGAGTAGCAGTGTTTTAAATGCCCACTGGTTGTGGATGGAGGCATTGACAATGATTGATTGCCGCATGGTGGACAATAAGCATTCCATGGCAGACACACAAAATGTACCTCCTATGTAAGCATGGGCGCCACACAGGGCAGCTGTAATTTGACAGGGTGAATATGACAGGGTGAGCATCCTTGCACATGGCACGTGCCCAACTGTGTTGGAGACAGCTGCAAAGCAGCCACTCACTGCTGTCCAGGATTGCTCACACATGAACTCAGGTGTACTCTTGATTGTACTCCAAAACCATATTATCTATGAGCATGTCCTGCTTGTTGTCCTGCTTGTCTTGTTTGTTTTGATTGATAATTCAATGGCGCAGTGTGCGGTGCAGCTTTATGGTGTTCAGTGTGGAAGGCAAGGAGCATCAGTTTGACGCAGTCCAAGGCTGGCAGGTTTCACTAACATTCTGCCTGCTGGCATTGTGCAGTTCAAGTGGTGTCGTACCTGCTCTTTGCATCCACGGGCCCCGCCTTCCCCGAGAAATACGTGCATGCAGATGGGGGCATGTACAGAGGCCAATGGCAAGCCAGAAAGAAGGAAGGGCTGGGAGTGTACAAGTGCGGATTCGCACCTCTGACATCTGTGACGACAGTTGGATGTGGCATGAATGCTGTGGTGTATGTCTAGATTAGCCAAACACATGATATGGGACACTCTTGTTGCTCTGCGCTGAATAGAGGAAAGGTGGTTCGCTTTTTCTATTCGTTTTGCGTCAAGCTGGTTCAGTCCAGACTCTTGTGGCCGCAGCATCCTTGCTCTTACCTACTGGAAAGTACTGCTCCAACTTGATTTTCCCCTCTGGCACTGGAGTGGGTTTCTTATGGCAGTGTTTGTTGCACATCAAAATGCACAACCTTAACAACAGATTTGGCGATGACTGGTGCAAAACGTGATCGCTGAGGATCTTGGTTGCATGTGCTCAGTAGCTATCAAAACAAATATAACCAACTGCATACCACCACTAGACCTGTTCCTCAAAGGGTTGGTCTGCCATGCAACTGCCAATGTACCAATATGTGGGATGTCGTTTTTCCTGTGAGAACATGGGAGCAGATTCCATTGGTTTTCTGATGGCATGTGGCCACATCTGGGTTAGCATCTGTGTTCAAAGTCCTCAAGTGAGATGCAGTCTGGCATTGGTTCACCCCAGATCAGGGCCATGGCTATTGTCTCTGATGGTGCAGTCCTATTGTGAATGCTGGCTTATTTTATTTGGCAGCACATGCCAAAGACGCTTTCTTTGCACAATTTACTTCCTGGATCCACATATTTTTACCTTGTATTGTGCATGGTAGTGATTGAATTTTGGAGCCTGTCTTCTCAGCATTCACCGAGCTGGCCGATTCATGCAATAATTGTGTACAGATTCCTTCGCAGGGGACTACTCACAAGAGCCTTGTGGTGAATTCAAATGCGAAGCAAGTGAATTACCAGCCATAATTATTTATTTGTTCTCAGTCTGAATTTGGCTTTTGCGCCCCATCTCAGGTATCCTAGTGGGGCACGGTATGAGGGAGAGTGGCATGGCAATGAAAAGAGCGGGAGAGGCGTCTATTATTTCCAAAAGGTCAGTCCTGTTGAAGGAGAGCCTCTATGCCCCAAGTCCAAGGTGCCAACATCCTGCAATTTCAGGAAATGTCTGCATTAGCATATTGGCTGAAGAGTGCATGGACACCAGGGATGGCAACAGTCCCTCTCCATACTTTGTTGCCTGTTTGCCTTTTATCTGGCCTATTTTCTTACAGTACCAGAACTGCGTATGAAGTTGCATGATTGAGGAGTAATATGGCGACAATTGGGGACAGTTTGTCTGGCAACAGATGCAACACGACAGTCAGGATGTGACAACAAGCACGAGTGTGGAACGTGGCCAGGCAAAGGAACGAATATGCTTCATTACGTGTATCTTACATTTCAGTCATGGCGTGTACGTTCTTGAATGTCTCTGTCCATTAGATTTTGGGAGTATATCCATATCCCCATTTAGACTTAGCTGTATTTAATGTGCCTGAAGGCATGGATGTGACTTTGAGGGAATGCAATAAGTTGCAGGAGCAAGGTACTGTGGGTCCCAGAGTCACATTGCATTTTACTGGAAGATAATGTAAGTAATAAGAATGATAAGGTTGTAGGAATGGGAATACGTACAAACATACAATTATGCAATGTGTGTATTTAGGATAATGTGGATATTGGAGTCAGGCTCTTCTGCTCTCCAAACAGAGGAGGCTAACACTTCAGTGCTGATGTCCAGGGTGGCTTGTATGAGGGTGAATGGTTCAATGGCAGGCGAGACGGCTTGGGAACAAGGACATTCAGCACAGGCAAAGTGAAGGTGTTCATCGCAGTGTCAGCAATGCTCATTGACAGTGCAGGCGTTGTGGTGGCAAGAGCTTGGTGTTCATCGATCAGTTTGGAGTGTTTTCTGGACAGCATGTCTTGTTCTGGGTCACTGTACGGTAAACATGGTACAGTACCGCATTGCGCATACTGGTGCAGAGGTTCTCTTGGCAGCATGTCTTGTACTGCGTCGGTGTGCAGTCAGCGTGGTACGGCACCGTACGGTCCGGTACGGTAGAGTGTTCACCAACATTCCAGCACAGTCGTATTGCACAAGGTGTGCATTGTCAGCAGCACACTGGATAGAACCGCGAGACCATCAACTTTGCTGGCTGGATCCTGGTGTCGCACAATGCTTGGGGGTGGAATCAGGACTGGAGTCTGGCCCATGGTTGAGGTGGAAG
The DNA here is from genome assembly GCA_905146915.1 of Ostreobium quekettii. Lineage (NCBI taxonomy): Eukaryota > Viridiplantae > Chlorophyta > Ulvophyceae > Bryopsidales > Ostreobiaceae > Ostreobium > Ostreobium quekettii. The sequence goes on from CAJHUC010001662.1 coordinate 30,652, forward strand.
CTGCTGCACTGCAGCTGGCCAAACCTTGCTGTCGAAGTTGATGTCACAACTGTTGCTGCAGGAACAGCTTTCGTGCTCATTGTCCTGATCAGCATTCCCAAGAACAGGAAGTCTAAAAGAGACGTCTGCGGATGCAGGGCGCAGTGTGCTGGAACCACTGTGGCTGAGCTGTTTGAGCGGCATGCCACCACGAATCAACACACCTGCAACTGACTTTTAGAGTACATACAGCAAAGGTAGCAGGTTCCAAGGATGGAATGTTTCATTTGTTTGGCTTTTCCTGTCAATGCAGGCAGGTAGATGGCGAGCCAACGTCTTAGAAACCCCTCTGGATGCGCAACAGTGCTCTGAAGCGGTGGTTGGAGCAACAGCAGCAGCAGAAGCTGCGCGGAAGTGGGTGCTTCTCCTTGTCTCTTTAGAAGCTTACGAGCACCTTGCTGCTGATGGCTACTTCAGAATGGGCCTTGGCATTCATTTTTGCACAATGTCACATTTTGTCAGCGTGCACATCAGCTGCACAATGCCAAAGAGACACAATTTCGCAGTTGAAAATCAAAATCACAGATTCACATGGCTTTGGTGACATGACATATGTGCAGCACATACGACCAGCTGTTCCTGTACTCTCCGGTTATTTGATAGGTATCAGTGGACGAACCATGGAGATCTGCCATCTTGTGGTGTGAAATAGGTATGATTCTTCTTGCAGGGTTGAGGTCGGAGGGGGCAGTCTTGGTGACGCCCTGCAGCATGCTGTTCAGGAGCCAGCACTGTGGGCGACAGTCCTTGCACTGATGCTCAATTTCTTCGGCACTCCCCTGCCTTCATCGGTACAGTCACGTATGTTGCTTACACTACCAAACTTCTTTCCCTACATCGCTGATGAGCATTAACACCATGAACTCTGATGACATTACTGTTGCTTGTGTTTTGTTGTCAGATTACATGAGTGTCAACACTGCGGAGTGTGTTGAATTCATCTTATGCCACCAGATCTTCAAACTGGCCCACAGCCTCATCCTATTGTTGCATCAGCTGTAGTCAAGTGACGAATTGAAAGATCAGGGTTGACTGCATTTGACATTGCATGATTAATCACTGAATCAGCCAAGGGACTATGCCAAGCGATTAGCACTTGCCAACTATCTGCCCTCAGAGTGTTTTGCTATTGTTGTCCACCAAACAGTCTGCTAAGATTTATTGAATTGACACACAACAGCCCAGGTCATGGCACATGTAGTGTGATGAAGCAGAAAACCTCATGTTCAAAGTTGAACGAGGGCGGCCTCCAGGTGTCCTGCCCTTCACCATAAGGTCACATGTCTGATGACAGATGTGAATTTTTGTTTAATTTACCTGTCTATGGCACACACAATACAAATTGGTTGCTGGAAAACTGTGCAAAACTTTAGATGCCTTTCGCCTGTCATATGTGCGGCCATCATCGCTGGCTGTGCCGGTCTTTCGCAAACCATCAAAGCGAAATGCAGCACTGGCTGCTGGATGGCCTTGCATGATTGCTGTGGGCATCGACATTCCTTCTCATTCAGGAATCTTCACTGTCTCCAACATGCGTTGAACTCAAGGTTATTGTTTCCAAAAGGGGCACTTTGCACGGCCTTAAGCAGTGTTTAAAGGGGCAGACATGCCTGTACCCGAACTCATTCTCTGCAATAACCTGATGCTGCCAAAGTATGCAGTGTGCGATAGCAATTTTGATGTGCTCTGCCTGCTGTTAATATTCCAATCACTCCAGTACAGTCAAACATCACATCCCCCTCTGCTGCCTCCCATTGACCTCACAAACTCACGCACGTTACATGCAGGTCAACACTGTGACACAGCCTCTGGCTGCTGCAAACAGGCCACTGGCCCTCATGGCAGCAGGATTCTGCACCAAGTTTTGGTCATCGCAGGATGCACAGGTGCTGTTCCCCCCCCCCCCTTTTTCTTTTCCCTCTTGCTTCTGAAACACTATGCGGAAAACTGACTGGACAGAAGAGGGCAACTACCAAGATGCTGAGCTCAAAAGAGTTTGTGTGGACGTGGTACTTGGTGTGCTCTCACGTGGTGCGGCCCAAGCACAAAAGCGCAGTAGAAAATGGCAGTACATGCAATGGAACAGCAACATTATTCCCAAAATATCAGGTATAGGGTTGTGTCCAGCGAATGGGAAGCTTGAGGTTGCTGGCCTGCAGTGCAAGTGAGTGCATTGTTTTTGCAAGTTAGTGTGCTTAGATTATCAACGGTTGGAAGCGTTGTATCTCTGTTCCGTGCTGGTAGATCTCAACGGGCTGGCGAACTGCAAATGCATCCACTAAATGGGGTCACTACCATCAGAACGAACCGCTAAATGGCTGGAAAGGAAAGAGACACTCGTATTTTTGTGCAATGTGGCCATGTCGATGTTCTGCTTGCAACGGCAGGTTTTGACACATGAACAGGAGTAATTTTCCATCAAGAAGGAAAATGTGCCAAAAGCTGGGCTGCTGTCCTTTATAACATGTCTGCAAGTCAATACATCAAGCAGGCACCAGGCACTTGTTGCCAGGGCTGTTATTTGCTTGCAAGTACATGTGTACTCCTGTGTAAATCCACAAAATTTCGGTTGTTGTGCATAAAAATGTGTCATTGGTCTATACACTGAGGCTTAAGAGCAATCAAGGAGCCTGGGGAGCTGTAGCTGAGTGAGTGGACAACGACAACTTGTTCAGCAATGTCTTGGTCCTGCATGAAGGCAAGGTTGGCATGGTTGACCAATTATCTGTGAAAATGTGCAGCATGGATCGCTTGCAGCAACGTTAAGTATGCATAACTTTGGGCATCCATATACTTGTGAATATTCGGTGCCATGATCTCAGACAAAAGCCCTGTTCACTGGCCTGCATGGCCTTGTGTGAGGGCAAATGGCCCACATGTTATGTGAAACTCTGTCAAATGTTATCAGACATGCCTCTTGAAGGACAGTGCAAGTGCGAGTGCAGTGCAGGTACGTCCGATGTCCTTGTCACATCGTTGTGTCTCTGGTCCGCAGCTGAGGGATGCAGTGCTCATTGTTGGCGTACGCAAGACATTGGCGCTGCTGATGGGGTCCATGTTCCTCATCCTGTCTGCAAGGTTCTCCACAGCCCTGGTGGCCCCAGCCCTTGCCACGCTGCTGGCAGCACTGTCGCCCGTCCATCTTGAGGTCCGTTGGCAGCCAAGCTTGCAGTGCTTCTCAGGCACTCACTTGTCACATGAATTAGCTTCACATTACAATGCGTTATGTTGCAGTTTTGGTTTTGAGGTTCAGAACATGGAAACGGCAGTCATAAATCTAAGATTTTCAGTCTCACCAGGCGTGGCCCTCTGTGGTGTTCGCTGACATGTGTTGCCCTGTCTTCAAAGAATTCTTCAACATGTCTAGCAGAGTCTCATTATCTTTTGGTGCCCACTGTGTGGCATTATTCATTTGCTTGTTGCAGTGAACCTTGGACAGTGCCGAACCAGCACTGTGTCAAGTGCACACTCATAATCAGAGCAGAGTTTTCAGTGTGCAGCATGAGCCAACTGGTCCTCCATACAATCTGGCTTTGGACGTTGCTGAGTCCTTTCTTCACCACTGTTTCGATGCCTCATCGGCTGGACATCTGATGCTTTAATTCCTTTGTTGCCCACAAGTGCATGGACGCACTTGTGCGCCTCTGCGCGTCTGAATGCTGTGTGCACCCTCCAGGCTGTCGAATTCGCCCGCCAGTTCAGGCTGAATGAAAAGCTGGCAGCCACCGTGTCGTCTGTGTCGACAATTTTGTCCATTGTGGTGTTAACCGGAGTGTCAGCTGCGATGGGGATAATGGGCCTCAGTCAGGGTGGGTGGTGCTGCATCTGTATCACTAAACAATTTGTGATGGTTGGTTGTTCACTAAGCAACGTTAAGCACTAAATGTCTTGAGGAGCACTGCTGTTGCAAGCGGTGAACCAGAACAGTGTGTCAACAACAGAAACACGTCAAAATAATCTGAAAATTACACTCAACAATTATGTGAAAGTCTTCCAAATACCTTTTTAGAATGCATTTTGCAGTTGTGTAGACACGTGAGTTCCTGATCAAGTTAGCGAGCCTAGTGATTATCAATGGCCTGCCTATGGGTATGGTATTGCATTCTGGTTGTTGCCTGAGGTGCACTCTTTTCCTTTGCCACTTATCGGTAGCAGTGTTGCAGCGGGCATCCACAGGGAACTCCCTCTTGGGCGCGGATGGGGTGCTCTGTCAACTCGAACACTGACCGATCATCCAAGTTCTTTGTCACACATATGGGCTTGGGGACCTACAAAATTTGTGAGGCATCTGGGCCATTGCCTATGCCATTTCGATCTTCTGTGCCCTTGCCCTAGTGTGTCACGTTGTTGATTATCAGGTTGAGTAGATGTTGGCCACACAGTTGCAATGAACGATTAAGCATGGAATCGACAATACACAGCACTATCATTCCATCACATCCTGTGGTTATGTTATTTTTTTCTGTATTTGTGCTGTATTTATCCACCATTCATGGCCTGGGACAAGAACTGCGACTGCCACTGTCCAGTCCTTGTGCATGTGCTTCTGCCAAGCTGGCACCCAGGTCGGCACCCATGTTGGTGCAATGGGAGAATGGAAATGTAGCACAGGCCGCCAAATGACGACACGAACTGAGAGAAGGTAGTAAGTGGCTCAACCTGCATTCGTACAACTGAGTAGCCGTTTGTGTTGCAGAGCTTTTTGAATGGCAACAGCATTCATGCTTTTCGCAACTCAATTGCTGCGACCGACATCCTAGGCATCACTGCTTCAAATGATGAACCATTGGAACTAATGTCATTCATCAAGACTTTTAGCTATATTTTACGTTGTGTTCAATATGGATTCTGTAATATTGTTCTTTGCCAAATTAGTGTTGACTGTGTGCACCATTCTAGAAAGGCGCTTGTCTTACCCTATGCTCCAGGCAGCTCACATCGCTTTGGTAAGAAAATTCCAGTATGCTCATAGGCTTTTTTGTAAGAGCACTGGCCCCCCCTGTAAAAGATTAATTGAGCCTTTGTTATGCTAATGCTCAATTAACGATAGCAATGAATCCTGAACTAGTAATTGTTCAGTGAGTACTGTTGTGTTTTGGTTGAGCTAACGAACTGCTGCAGTGAA